>NDXB01000694.1:72793-132259 GCA_002631895.1 Agapornis roseicollis
TTTTTTTTTTTTTTTCCCCTAAAAAAACAAATCAAGGTTCTGGAGTGTGGTTTTCAGACCTGATGGCACATGACAGCTGTCTTTTATTGTGAAGAAGTTAGTCACAAGTCTGAGGCACTAGCTAGGACAGTCTGATAGAGGACCTGCTAGCAAGTCTACCATGATCTAAATATACTCCACTGCAAGAGAACTACCCCTAGACAACAAGGAGTGTCAAAAAAGGCTCCAGGCTTGTTGTCCTCTTCAAGATGAGGAGCTGATACAAGTCACAGATAGCCAATTGGGCCACAGAAGAGAGGATGCTGGTAGTGAGAACAGCGGAGAAGAAGAGTAAAAGCTGTAATAAGAAGCAAGAGGGAGATCCATGGGGAAAGCCTCAGTGACCCCATTGGAGATGAACTGGAAGAGCTGGAATAGCAGCAGCTAATGCAGAACATCTATCTTCTCAGGCAGTAAACACAATCCCACACATTCTCTTCCCTCCACCTGCTAATATCTAAGAAGAGGCAGCAATCTAGCATAAGCAAAATCCATCAGGATACTGCTGCCATTCCATCACTGCTGTCAGTCTGCTGCCTTAGACAACAGCCTTGCTTAGCTAATGCCTGGAACCAGTCTTCTAGAGCAGCACTCCTGGGTAGCTACCCCCCACCTACCCCTGCAGAGACACCCTACCCTCTGTATGTGGAGCCGGTGGAACTGGTCAGCAATGCACTGCAACTTCCGTGCAATCTGCACCTCGGCACGCGCTTCCCGCTGACCTTCCTGAGGCTCCTCTTGGAGGTGCGGATCCAACGCAAAGTCAGCTGGAGGGATGTGTAAACGATAACCAGCATTCCCTACAAAACAGACGTCAGAAGAGTCATTCTTCCAGCTCAAAGAATAGCTTTTCTACTCAGTACACTTTACAGAGGGAAGAGCTACACATAATCCTAAATTTTCAAGTCACGCTGAAGTCCAATTCCTGAAGCCCAGTGACTTTATAGCATAATTGTGCAGTAAAGATTTGTATTGATTAAGCAGAGCATTGTGTTGCTTCCCATAATCAAATGACTGGCAGGATCTTACACTTGGTTCCTTTTGCTTGTTTATAGTCCAGCCAAGTGACAATTATGACAATTGACAATTTTGACAATTTTTTGTTATGACAGTTCTGCAGTTTTACAAGCTCTCTGCCACAGGTTGTCTCCCATTAAAGGTTACTGTACCTTTTCTGCCAGACTTTTCTCAGTTCTCTGGCATTTACTGATTTGAATTAAAGCTGAATCAGATACACGAAGTGGTGTGGTATCCCATCAGTTACTAGTAAAATACTGGATGGATGTGCTACTTGTTCAACAATTTAACTCCAGTAAAGAGCCTAAAAGCTGTCCTGCTAAGTGTAAATTTTTGTATTTCATTCTCTCCAGTGAAAACTTCTGAGTCTTCCTATGTGGATGAGACCACCAAGTTAAAAATGTTGGCAAATTGTAGGATATGAGGTATGGTGAGCACTTGAACCTCTAGCAGTAACATAAAAAATGACAGAATAAAGCCAAAAAGAACAAGAGTGGGAACATCGAAGACAGCGGAAGCAATGGGCAAGTGCCTGGTTCCTGCAGTGGACAAGCAAGGGTAAGAAAATACAAGTTATCTTTCCTGAGGGAGGAAGACCAAAGCAAAATCATTTCAGTCCTTTAATAAAATGCCCTAATGAAAGAAACCTTGCTTGATTGGGGAAGTTCTAGAGGGACAGTTTCCTTGTTGCAAAGCTGGTGACACTGGAGTGCTCTTACCATAGAAGAGTCTCCGGGGCTCTTCAGTGACTCCACAAGGCAACATAACATCCTGACTGGAAGAGGACGGGCTGAGTGTTTGGGTTGCCTTGTCCTGCTGCTCAGGATGCCTGATACCGGGACCACAGCAGTGTGTGAGGGGGAATAGTTGAAACCTCCCCAGAAGGCAGCTGTAGGACTGGTTCTGTGTGAAAATGCCAGTTGCAGTCATCTCACCAGGCTGACCTGCAAGTCCAAAGTCATCAGAGTGAAACACGTCATCGTCCAGCCCATCCAGGCTAGAATAGTCCTCTTCCAGGTAGCTGGGGCGATCCATTGCTCCTGCAATAAAGGGACATTCGAAGAAACAGCTAAGACACAAGAATGTTGTCAGTGATAGAATGCCTTCTGCTCCAAAACCAAAACACAGCTGTTTTTTCCTTGTCTGAGTGGCTCTCTCCCTCCCAGTGCTGCCTATTTGCATGGGCAGGAGAGGCAAGTGATGAAGGTCAGGACTTTGTGTTGAGTGCCAGCCCAGAGAGACAAAGTTCACACGTGTCTGAGAGTCCACCCACAGCTCCAACCCAAAAACTGGTCACAAGGATGGAGCCAGCCCCCAACCTCAGCACAAAGAAACTCAAAAAACATTGTCTTAAAAAGTAAACCCAACCCTTCAAATTGCCCCATAGCCATATAGCTTCTTTGGGTCTGCTTTGCTTCCAGATTTGAACTTTATAGTAGGCCCCATTCACTTTTTTCCCCATATATCACTGATGAAGAAAGGCTCTTGTAATCACAAGACTGCAAGGCCAGATTTTTAAGAAACCCCAGTGGTTGCAAAACTCAAGTGTTGGCAAAGCCATTTCTGTGAAGCTTTCCATAACTTCTCACTAAAAGGGCCAAACTTTCAACTTCTCATTTTTTCCCTTAGCTCAACTTAAGACATGTTCCAAACCTGGAAATGCAGTCATTTCATTACCCCTCTTACCCTCAAGCCTACACGCACTGTCAGTCCATTAGTGCATCCTACTACTAATGAAAAACCATTGCTGGTGTCAGTGTTTCAAGCAGGACTTCTTAGTCCTGTAGTTGCCACAGCAAACACTCCTAAGCTCTGCTGCAGCCCAAAGCTGGACAAAGATGGCTGAGGAGAAAAAAAGGTAAGTCCTAAATAACTGTTTCAGAACTCTTTGCAAACATATACCGATGAGAAGCAGATTTACCAAAAATGCTTCAAGTCCCTTTACTGTTACCTGTGCATCTAACCCAATTGGAAGACAGACTCCTAAGAGATCCATCTCCAGGATTTCCACCCAGTTCCAAACAAGGCAGTGAAATTCAACTCTTCTTGTCTCTTCCTTTGCTCTGGTTTGCGAAGCATTTAACAGAATGGAAGACTAGCAAGAGGAATTTCAGGCCTAAAGGAGACATTAATAATAATTTCATAAGGCTGTGTTCAGTGCTCCCCTTGGTGCTTCCATTTCCCCCCCCAGGTGAGCAGCACTTACAGCACCAACTCGCTAGAGGAGACAAAGGGACTGAGCAGTGCAAGAACGATGTGTGCAGGGTGTAACTCGGGGGCACTGTGATTATGTACAAGTTGTGACATCTCAGCGGTTCACTCAGCCACAACCCCCAAAGAGGGGTCTGCAGAGGGGAACAGGTACCAGCTCACAGCTGGCCTGGCTCTCCGGGTGACAGCAGGACTGTCTTGGCACAGCACTCATAAGATACTCATCCATAGCTTAAAGTAGCACACCGAAAGGAATTACGGGCCTTAGGTACAGCAGCGGTGAGCTCCTGCCAGCTCTGCTGCTGGACCGCGGTCACCTGAGAGAGAGGCAGGGCGAGAACGTGTTTTGTTTTGTCTTTTCAGCAAGCCTTGCCAGGGCTCATCCGGCAGAGCCCCGCTGGGACACGGGCAAGGAAGTGCGACAAGGACACCGGGCTACTCGTGGCAGCCCGAGCCCCAGCAGAAGAGGGGCTAGACAGCAACAGGTTTTGCTCGATCCTCCTCAACACGGACCGATCCTTCGCGCCGCTCCTCGGGATCCGCCGCGCTCGTGGGCAGCGGCCCCGGGCAAGTCGGGCCTGGCCGCACCGACACGGGAGCCCGGAGCCGGACCCTCAGCCCAGGGCTGCGCGCGGAGCCGAGCCGCTGACAGGCCAGTGCCGGGAGCCGGGGGGAGGGCTCAGCGCGCACGTGCGTGCCAGCTTCCCAAAACAAAGCTGGCCGGCCGCGCTCCGGCACCGCCAACTGCTCTTAACTCTTGTCCTCCCGGGACCCAGCCCCACGGATTCACTCCCAACCGACGGGGTTAAACGCGACTCCTTCGGGCAGCGCCGTGGAACGGAACACCCGCCCCCGGCAGGACGGCTGGCGCTGGCACCGGTGGTTACCCACTGCCTACACCAGCGAATCGCTGCCTTCTCGGTGTCCACCGGGCTCATTACCAGCCCTCCCGCACTCCACTTCTGCCCGCTTCCCGGGAAGCTGCGGGACCCCCGACAGAATCTGCTTTGAACCCTCCCGCCCGGGTCGGGACTACCCCGGGGGCAATCCCCTTCCCTGTTACGATCGCGCCCGGCCTCGGCGCCGCCGCTGATCGGAGACCTGCCCCGTGAGGGACTGGCCCCGAGTGGCGAAAGAGCGTCCCGGGCACTCACCGAGAAGCGGGACAGGGACCCCGGGAGCCGTCGCCGCCACCACCGCGCCTCCCACCGCCGAACTGCCGGCGCCGTGGCCGGGCGCGCCGCGAACAGCTGACGGCGGCCACGCCCCCGCCGCGCCGCGCCCCGCCTCCGCCCGCCGGCCAATGGGCGCTGAGGGGCGGGCATGCCGCGGGGGGCAACTGACGCTGCGCGGGAGGCTCGCCCTCCCGGGCTGAGGGGAGCGGTGAGCGGGGACCAGGCACCGTCGCGTGTCACGCCAGCGGCGAGCACCCCACTGTGGGAACCCCGGGTACGCCCTTCGCCGTTCTTCTCATCGGTGCCAGGAGCGGAAGGAGGCGGAGGAGAAGGCCCAACCTTGGGCCCAGAGACAGGGCTGCGTAATCGGGAGAACAGCCTTACTCCATCCTATTCCAGGTGGGAGCAGAGGGGCAGTAAACGTCTTTGTCAGTTTTCACGGGTCCCAGTGCCGGGATAGGGCAGATCCTGATTCTCCAGTCACATCAATCGTCACAAGCCAAGCGCTGAGCTACCGCACAGCATGGCTGGGTTTTGAACTGATGGGAGTTTGACTTCAGCGAGTTATTTTTCAGTGCAACTCTTATTTATTGGCTTTTTAAATGACTTTAAAAGTCAAAGAGAACTTTCTAAGTTTGAAAATCGAGTTATGAGGGCTTAAATAATGCTTACAGCATGCCGTGTGCCTTTCTGTGCATGAGTAATGCACAGGACTAAAGAAGTTAGTAAGTGTAAATTCTCAGTAGCACTTTCTGTGATGCCTCAACACTTAAGAAGATTAAGAACCTCCCCCTCCCTAAAAAAAACCCAAACAAACCAACAAAACCCCAACAAAACAACAAAATAAACAACACAAAAACCCCAAACAGACAAACAAATAAAAACCGAAAAAAAAACCAACCCCAAATAAAAACCCCAAGCCTCAAACTCTGACCAACAGCTCAATGCCATTTACCCTTACTCTGGCACTGATTTATCAGCTTCCCCCTGCCAACAGCATAATACCACCATCTGAGAGATGAAGCAAGACCAGTCCATCTCCTCTTCAGAGCACCCTGGCAGGCTGCTCTTAAAACCCATGTAACAAGATCACTTGGAAGAGAGATTTTAAAATCCAGCTGGCAGCTAAGTAATGTTAATTGCTGTCAGGTCCGCCACACAGTTATTGAGGTTTGTAACTTTAACTCAGGAGGGGTTAGATTGGAAACTGATTTACTAGGAAGAAGAGGCAAATTACTGCAGGTTCCTGAGATGGCATTCTCCTGACCAGGCTTTGTGAGTCTCTCCAGTGAATGCTTTGGAGTTGCTGTGATTTTGGGTATTTACAGTTGCCATTAATAGATTAACAAGATAATAACATGCATCCTCTCTGAGACCCCATTTCTTTTTGTTTCTTGTCCAAGGGTTCATTTTTACTCCTTTATTTGCCAGAAGGCTTGAGCCTTTGCTTTATTATGAGAAGATCAGCTCATGTTTGAGTTGTACTTCACCAGGTGAAAAGAAAAAGGACTAATTTCTTCATTTTCAGTAAGGGCCGGGATCCTAAATTAATTAAGCCTCATTGTCCACTTCTGATAGTTGAGGGAGTTCTGAGTAGGAGGGGAGAAGAATGCTATTAAAAAAAAAGGAAAAGGCAACAAAAGGAGGCATTCCATATCTCCAAGATGTTCACATTTTATCACACTGCTGGTCAGGCCCTGGCAAAATGCCAGCTTCGGGAGGGATACTTCTAATTTGAGCGTGCATCACTATAAATAAAAAATGAATGTTCTATGGGTCCAACCACTTATGTCTTCCAGACTGAGTAATAACTGCCTGCTGGTTAGGCTCATTAACAGTAAAAACAGTACCTGATCGGCTTTGTTTTCATCTCACTGAGCTGCAGTTGGGGCCACACTTTATATCCCCAGAGGCTGTGTTTTGGGAACTCCTACTGTGTAGAAAATGTATGGAAACTGAAATCTATGTATATAATCAAGCTGGATGGTAAGAGAGCTCAGGAAGGATATTTGTGCCTTTCAGTGATTAAAAAAAAGATATGGCAGCATTTCTAAGAGAGGGGACTCAGAGGGATTCCTTGAGGAAATTAGACATTGTTAAGAAATGGCTCCGAGTAAATAGACCGAAACCAAGACAGAGACAGCAAGTCTGAAATGGAAAATTGTGAACCGGGGGCAAGTTATACCACCAACCTCACCCCACTCTGCCAAGAGAGTTTCTACAATAGCATGGAGACAAGCTTCTTACCTGGGAGCAGGAGCCCCAGGGACGGACGGACACTGCCTGAGTGTTTGCTCATTAGCGTACATGGTGGCATTTTGATTCAGGAGATTGATCTTAAATTGCATGCAGGAGTGTCCCTGTGACATCTGTGGAGGGAAATACTGTGCCATCCTCTAACCCTTCTGTCAGCCTGCTCTATTACTCAGAAGACTAGTGAATAAAATTGCTTATTTTATTTAGCTAGCTCCCTCCCATATCCCTTATGTGTCTTCAGCACTATTTCATCTTATTTTACTGACAAAATGCTATTGTCAGCATTGTGCTGTAATTGCAGAGTACATTGTGATCTTAGGCATGGGTCTTGCAAGTGGCTCTGCCTGGGTGGGCTCTGAAACCCACACAGGGCCAACTTGACTTTGGCAGGGGTAGTCTTGTTTCATGAGCTCAGTTTTCATTTTTATTTTTCTATTTTTCTAGCTCTCATGGTTCGAATAGGAAAATTAAGGGTAGCCTCATGGATCATAAAGCAAAGGATGAACAAGAAAAACTTTTGGGGTTGATTCTGTTTATTTTGTTATCTTAAGAACATTTGGTCAATGCGGTGATTTTTCAGGGGCTCAATCTGAGTGCTGAGAAGTGGAAAACACTGTCTTCTGCCCTGACATATATCAACAGACTTATTATGCTCTGCCACATTTTGCATTGTGTGAGGCAAAAAAGGCCCAGCTTGAATTTCAGGTTTTGACCATCCTTGTGCATTCCTCATGTGAGCCAACCAACCTCTTTGAGAAGGTTGGTCTCTGTCCTGATGGAAGGGCTCATTAGGTTCAGCACCCAGTGCTGGTAAGAGAGAGTGTTGCACATTTTGAAAGGTATATCTGAGAGCAGGATTACTTGCTAATTATAAGTAATAGTGAGAAGATGCTGCTGTTGGGGTTTTCCTCTGAAAGGAGCAGATTTTAAGGCAGCTTGCCAGGTTTTTCCTCTTCACTTTTCTGAAAACAAAATTGAAACACTCTTTTTCTCCCCAGATAATGCATTGCCTTGGGAAAATGCTCCATATGCTCTCAGGGTGCTGCACCTGACTCCTGCCACAAACACTGAAGGCAGGAGGTTGCATTTTCAGGTGTGCACATCTCTGTATGTCACTAAATATGCTCTTCTATGCTGAAATCATACTGATTTTTTCCTCCCTGCCTTTTCTTCATTTCCTTCTTTCCTCCTTTCTTCCTTTCTTCTTTTCTTCATTTCCCTCTTTCTTTCTGTCTCTCTCCTCCTTCAGCTCTTCCTTTCTCTCTCTCTCCCTTACTCTACCCCCTTTTCCCTCTTTCTCTTTTTCTCTCTTTCCCCTTCTTTCACAAAGCATGCTAATGATTTAGGGGAAAGTTCCCATGAAGATTTGTCTTCCTTTTGTTAAAAAAAGAGACCAAACTCCCCGTTTGTTTGCATCTCTGTGTTTCTTCCATTGCTCATCTTTTCCTCCTGATTCTCTCCTTTCCTGTATTTTCTTCTACTTTGTCCCATCTCTCTCATATGAGTTTGCTTCTTCCTCTGTCAGCTTCCTCTCTTGTATTCCTGCAGCATAAATTTCCTCACATGTTTGTTACTTGGATTTCATAAGGGGGCTGTGCTACATGCTAAAGTAAATTCTGTATATAATTTTTATGAAGTTGCAGCCTGATTCTGAAAAGGCCTGATCCATTTCTTGCCAAAGGCAAAGGAAATATGACTTGAGACAGATACGATTCCACTCTAAAATACCAAGAACCTTTATGAAAGTGATTGCTAATGGATAATGAAGATACCCAAGACTCACCAGATATACTCAGCACTGAGCAAAGTCGGGCCTTTCCTCTATATTGCTGCATGAAAAGTTATAGTGCTGTTAAATGTCACAGCTGGTTGATGTATAACCTTGGGGCTTGACACCACACTCTTCACTGCCTGAGGGGCTCCCTGCCTTGATGGGACTGATTCTGGAACTCTGTTATCACAGAACTGCAGAACAGCTGAGGCTGGAAGGGACCTTCAGAGGTCATGCTGTCCAACCCCTCTGCTCAAGCAGGGCCACCTACTTCAGCTGGTTGCTCAGCACCATGTCCAGGCAGCTTTTTCATTATTCTCAGTGCTACTAAGTTGCTACAACAGGACATAAAATAGAGAAACCCTTGCATAATTGAGTCCTAACAAAGCACACTGCAAGTGGGCCTAGTAGAACACAGATGTATTACTATTCCCATCTTAGTGAAGAGGAACGTCACATTTGTGTGTCATGCATTTTGACAAAGAACTGCCAAAGACTGCACATTGAGCTACATGGACCTTAGGGTAGAACCAGCAGAGAGTATTGCATTTATTTTGGTAAATGATCAGCATTACTTCTAAAGGTTTGACCTCAAAAATATTCAGGTTTGGATGGAAAATGGTGGAAAAATAGAGCTCAGCGATCCTGAATGTGAAGATAAAGCAGAGAAACTTGACCCCTAATGCTGAGTATTTTATGTTCTGTTGCAGTGCAGGACTGTTCAGGGTATTCAGCACAGTGGAGCATTAAGTCCTAGGTGCAATAAAATTTAAACTGAACCTAGAAAGTAAAAGTGGGCATAACACCAACATCGCTTAATTCTGCCAGTAGTTAAAAGGAAGAGCTAGTGCTAGAAGCTGCTGAGTACTTCACATTATTATCTATTTATTAAAAAATATATAAAAAGAAAGATAAATATTAAACCCCAGAATAATAAATAATATAACTCCCTTCCCCCACCCCCCTTATTCTTTTTCTTCCAATTGCAGGTTTTCCTATCAGTTTCATAAAGGGTTTACAGGATGTTGAATATTCAATCAGCTCAGAATACTTTTGAGCAGAATGTCTGGCTGGGGACACCTTTGTTTGTAAATTCAGGCTCTCTATTTTCATATGTAAATCTTTGTCTTCTGTTTTACCACCCACAGAATATTCTTAAAATACTTTTTAATCTTTGTCTTTATTGTCTTTGGCTAATGATAATAATGAACTCTTCTTGTGTTAGAAGGTTTTTTATAAAACACAAAAGTTAAAGATTGCTACAAAGGCATTTTAAAAAATCCACTTTTTGTACAAAAATGTCCTTTTTCTTCCTTGACTTTTTGTTTTCACTGTATTCATTGTAAATGTAGTATTTTTTAATGTTTACATATGAGGACTGACATAAAACTGAGGACCTTATTCTTCTCCCAGTGAAGCCAGTGGCAAATCGTCTCAAAATTCCAGTAAAACTAGAATGGATAGACTTTTACAGTTCGGGTATGAAAAAATAAACAACTTTCTGACAAATCTGAAAACCTGAAAACAAGTCTGAAAGCCATTTGGCAGAACAGGATGCTTTACAATTTTCCTGAAAGAATGTTTGTAACTAATGATTCATCAGCTCATCGCAGTATCTCTAATGCTCGTGAAAACCTGTTCCCACACCAGCCTGGGAGCTGCACCAGGCAGTTTTAGGAAGAGGGTTTTCTTTGGGTTTGAGTTGTGGATGTGAAGCTCAGCACTCCAGGTAGGCAGCACCTAAGAGGAAATGCAGCATTTTCTGTGTGATATGTAACAAGCATCATAGCTCACCTCTTCTCCTCTGTGCAGCCGGATACAGCTGTCCTGGTACCAAGATCACAGGGAATCTTTATCTGGAAAGGGTCCCTCTGTTTGCCTCCTTTTTAATTCTCCCCTTTTAAAAGCTGGTGTTTCCAATAACTGAGTTGAAAGGCTGAGACAGATTTTCATTTTTAATAACTGAGCTTCAGGTTCCCTGGGGAAAAAATGTCCTTCACTGGAGACAAGAAGGTCTTGTGTCGCCCAAATTCTTTACTTATTAAAGAGATAGATGAGATCCTCTTACAAAACTACAGTAAAGTCTTTCCTTAAATCTGGAGAGGTGTTTGATGTTTCTTTCTCACAATATCTGGTCCATTTTTATGGCCCCCTCATGAAAATCCCAAAGGTCACCCACTGCCAGGACTGACAGAGCTGCAGAAGGCAGGGAAATCAGGAGGTAATACTGACATTTCAGCTCTGCCAGAGGCACAATGCTGCAGTGGAAGCCACTCACTTGGCTTATGCTTCAGGTTTTACAGGTGTATGGTATGGACAATACAGTGGTGGAAAGCATACTGAGTTCCTTCAAAAGGTGGCAGCAGGTGGCAAGTAGTATTTTTGTCCATTCTGTTAAACAGATGCTGTCTGCCTTCAAACTCCCATCCTCCTTTCCTGCGCCATGCTGAGGGCATACAGAGGCAGAGCAGATTGACACATGGAAAACTCAGAACATGAAACTCTCTGGACCAGTTTTCATTGTTTGCTTCCAATTATTTAAATGATTATTTTTGTGAAAAGTGCAGTAAAGTGCAAGAGTTGTATCCTTTTGTCTTATGAGAGACAAACACAATGGCTTAAAAAATTCCATTGAAAAAGCAATCTGCAATTGAATAAATAGCACACTTTGTGTCAAAGAACCACTTTATTGGAAAGTATCAAACCCTGAATGGCCATCTTTTCAAATGTCCGTGTCTACAGGAGTCCTGCATGAGCACTGCCACACATCTTAAAATTTTACCTAGAACTTCAGGTTAGAGGAAAGTTAGGAGGAAAACACTGGAGAAACCAAAACAGGGAGGTTGAAAGCTGATCAGTTACCCACAAACTTGGGCAATTAAAGCTTTCATGAGGGTTTCACATAGACAGCAGGCTTCAGAGGAATAGCAGTAGGTGAAGGAGGGCAAAGAAGCCAGGTCGAGCAGAGCCAGGCAGCTGGCTGAGAGCTGCGGGTCCCCCCTGTCGGTGGCTGTAGCGCTTGGGGCACTGGGGAGCTGTAAGGCAATGGTCAGGCAGTGCCCTGCCTCTCTGTGTTCATGACTTGGGGTTGGCTTGTTCCCCCTTGGGGAAGTACCCTGCTTTCCCTTCTGGCACTGCACAGCTTCCCACCTGACCTGACTCATCGCTGCTCTTCCCAGGGGACTAGCCAGAAGGAATATTTCTGATTAAATCAGCTTTCATAATTTTTTCTCCCTTTCCTTCTCTTTCATTATAGTTTCCTGCTATTTTTTCTTTCCCATATCTCTGCTTCTGTTTGCTGATCCTGTCTCCCGTCTTGTCTTTCCTTCATCTCATTTCTTTTGCTGTTCCACCAGTCCTTTTGCTTTCTACCACCTGGTCTCATTTTTCATTTCTCTTTCTTTTACTCTCTCGTGCCAAGGAAAGGGACCACTGACTCTGGCCCCCAGCGACACAGTGGAGAGTTGCTAATGTTACTAGCTGTAGTTGGTGCTTTCTGTTGTCAAAGGACTTACCAAATAGTATTGTTATGGTAACAGAGAGAAGCAGACAAGCCAATGTCTGACCTACTTTACTGACTGACAGGGAAGCTGAGATAGCTACACCTCATCTGCCTGCCTAATGACTTTTAGTATCCAGTCCAAGATGCTCACTGGCCTCCCAGAATCACAGACTGGGTTTGACAGTGGTGTTATTTCTATGTGTGTATTCCTTCAATCCCTATTCAGGATCTCACGCTAGCTGATGTGTTTGCCCAAGGACATCTGGCAGCACTGACATGAGAGTCCTTTGCTGAAGGCTAACTGAGAAGAGAGGTTCAAAACCAGGCGGCACTGGAATCACCCCTTTCTCAGACACAAGCCGTGGCAACTTTACAGAGCTGGCTTGGTGGCCTGCAGATCCAAACTGCTGAGTCACACTATTGTGTTTTGGGCTTTTTGTAAAGCACGAGACTATTTTCGAAGGGTAATCACAATGGGGGGATATGGCAGCTCCCGTGTGGGCCCCCCGGGGACCATCGGGTCCCTGCAGAGCGGCGCTCACCTTTGTGTGGCGTGGGGCTCAAGGAAGCCCACAGAACCCCGCACCAGAATAAGCAGCTTGCTTCAATATTTCCTTTCAATTCACTTCAGCCACTTAGGGAAGGGGTGGATTACAATATAGGAGAAAGGTTACATCTCGTGCCTTTTTGTGTATCGCTGTGCTGCGATAGCAATTTTTGAAAGGGTATTTGCCTCCACATGCACACATAGGCTGTGTGTTAGGTGATTCTCTCAGAGCTCCCAATCCCCCTTCCTAAGCTTCTACTGAAATCAGCAGATTTCCGCATGCAAGCTCCAATCCTTATTAATTTATCATGTTTTTACAGCAGATAGCACTTGGAAAGTGGGGAAAACTTTGGAAGACTTTCTGAAGAATTACAAGTAAATCCAATAGTTAAGTGAAAGTAAAATTGGATTGGGCATGAGTAGAAGGCAGAACAAAGGGGTGAGAGATAGCTTGAAATGAATCTGTAGGGGATCTTAGGCAAATCACCTTGCCTGGCTCAGGACTCATGGTTTCTATTACTAAAATAAAGAAACAGTTTTAAGCATCACCTTTGTAACTCTTTGAGATCTGAAAAGAAAGCATATTAAAGAAGTGAAAAGGATTATTACACACTATAGGGAAAGTAACTTCTCTTAATATGAAATCCAGCTCTGGGTTATATGCATGTTTACCTCAGTTTTATGCCCACATAACACTACTAGCTTAAGCGAATTTAATATTAAGCTATGCTTACTGAAGAATGGAGGTCATGGGCTTAGGTTTTATCATTAAATTCCATGCCATAATAATGTCTCAGTTTATCCATTTCACAAAAAACTGTCTCTCCTCAACCTGTAAAATCTTTATGCAAACGGAAACATTGCCTGAATTCCAGCAGGATGTGAGTTTCTAAGCATAAACAGTCTAACAGCAGCTGTTGCAGTCCACATCTATCTTTTGGTAATTTTCTCTCAAAGTCTAGTGTTTTCTTCAGAGTGTCCCAGATTTAGGAGTATCCTGAAAGTGATTCTGCATGTATTTAATGTATTAAAATGACAAAACAAACATAACACAGCCATGCTGATCCACTTGCATAGTGTATTTCTACTAGTATGAAAGCTTACAAAAGATAAATTTGAAGCTCTTGTATTTGACTATGCATGAAAAGTAGATACCTAGAAGGTAACTGGAAGTTAGGTAACTACTAGACATTAACCACTAGATAAGACAGATAACTCTGCTTTTATGAGTACTTACAGAAGAAATCTGACTAGGCAACCTACTGGAATAAAAATAATATGATCTCTGACATTGGGCACACCTACCTGCATGTTAAACAGAATACTCCTCAACATGGAAAAGAGAGAATTTGAGGAAGAAAGTGCCACTGGAAAATTTCAACTAAAAATCACCTCAACTAAAAATTTAAAAATTGGGATTGGAAAATTTCAGTTAAAAATCACTTGTAGCTATTGTCAGATGACATTGTATACAAAGAACAATGGCTAATTGTCCTTGCATTGTTTTGTTATGAATGCCTCTCTGCCATTCAGCACTCACAGGGCTGAGGGAGGACTGTCACCAGTCCTGCACGAAGAGAAGGGGGCTTGATGTCTGAGGAGCCCTCCAGCATGAGTCAGGGGGCTTGAAAGACCCTCAAGGGAAACTAAAGAAACAGACATCCCAGTTCATGGGTTGAAGGTGGATTGGTATGTGCCTGGTAGAAGCCTTCTAACCATAAGAAACATGCTTACATGAGGGATAAACAGGATTTGTAAAAACAAACAGAACTACAGGCAGGCACATTAAGCCAAGTTCATCTCCAGTAAATCCTGCCTGGTTTACACTGCAGGGGTGAGTTTGGCTCAGTGTGTGACCTTATCTAAGGCTGAAAATGTGATATCTAATATATAGGGATATTAACACTGTATGAACTTGGAGCCTTTCTCTTATAAACGGAACAGCAGATAAATTCAGTCTAGCATAGAGAAGTCAGGATTCCCTGGATTCATGTACGTGCTGTGTGGCACAACCTATATATAGAAAGTAAATCTAGGCGGCAGGGTGGTGGGGGCAGGGGAGGCTTTGGCCCCGATCCATTACACCTGGCCTTTCTTGCTCACTATCAATGTTTCATGTTGTTTTCCTCCAGTGTCTCCCGCGGTCTTTGTTCCTCTCAGGCCAGCGCTGACCAGCAGCCTCCCGGCCAGGCGAGCAGCGAGCACCGGCTGCCAGGAGCCTCCCTTTTGCTGCTCTTGCAACTTCTAATGAGCCGTCAATCAACAGCCTTGTTTCTTCGAAGCTTATCTCGGGACTGCTGAGAGGGGCCAGGACTAGGGATAACGTGCAAGCTGGAGAAAAAGACACCAGCAGCATATTTAACGTGCTTTTTCAGATTTACAACCAGGATTTCTCTCCAAATTATTGCCACGTTCGGGCTCTCACCATAAAAACACTCACTCAGGATTAAAGCATATAAACAAGCTGGTACTTCAGTATGAAGGAAGAGCAGTAATCTCTATGCCTTATCGAAGCCATCAGATAAACAGGACAAATTACTTTGCATCAGACTGGCTGGCATGTCACCCTTTTCGGCAGAAAGACAGGGAGTTCATTTCTAGAGATGAGTCAAAAGTGGAACCATATTGCTAACCTACAAAAGCTTGGGAGGGTTAATTACAAAACACAGTCTAGTTCTCCTTTATGTACGTCTTTATTGTGTTCATAACTCAGCTTTGTTACAGACCCATGAGGAAAAGTGAAAGAGACTGAAGAGAGCTACAGTGAGCTGTGAGGCAGATGAACGCTGAGCTGCTGTTTGAGGCGCAGGGCCCCTGGTTCGGTTCAGAGATTCTTCAGCTGAGGTTTGCAAGGCAGAGTCTCACTGGCAGAGCCTGACCGCTCTTTTCTGCAAGGAGATGAGACAGCCTGTTTGAAGGCATCACTAAAACATCTCACCTGAACTAAGGTGGCACTGCACACATGCAGAGTTATTTCAGTTGAAGCACAAAAACCTGAAGGGACCTTCCCACTAATTCATTCAAATCCTGAAGCAAGCCCCTCTTTGTATCCTACTTGGTGATACCTTTTTAACCTTTTTCGGTGCTGTCCCTGAGAGAGATGACTGAAAATTAAACTGAAGGCCCACCAATTAATGATGGTTAACCAAGAGGCTTTGTTTCGTATCTAAATGAAGATCGTGTGCCACTTTAATTTCAGAATAAAGTGAGAAAAAACCACTCATATTTCAGAACAGCTGAAGAAGACAAGTGAGAATTTTTTTACAAGTTGTAGCAGAATCAAGTCGTGGGGTTTGTTGGGGTTTCTTCTGGGGGAGAGGGAGGTATTTTACTTAATATCTTATTTTCCTGAAAGAGTTTTAACATAAACATTTTCCACCTCTGAATCCAGGCTAACCCTAATTCTCTATTACTTTGACCTTGTAGGACAAATCTTAGAAACCCTCCTGCCCCTTCCCATCTCCCTATAGCATGTCTGTCTCCCCAGCAGGAAATACTCCACATTTTACAGCGGCAAGAAACTGATGCCCAGGGAAGTCTGCGTCAGGCTAGGGACCATGCAGGCAGCTGGCAGCACTCATCCTTCACCACCGTTTACACCTTTACAAAGTCAACTGCCATTCCAGTCTGACAACATTTCCTACCCACTTCAGATGTTTTTGTACACCAGGGTTAAATGCCAGATAGTCTTATAAACAGCTGAACCACATTGTCAATTTAAACAATTCATTGTGAGCCTCAAGATATCTAGTGGTTTCTGGCACGCCTAGCTCATGGACCAAAATATTATTTCTAACCATGGTGAGGGAGGAGAAAAGCTTGAAAGCAAGAGTCTCAGTACTGAAATGCAAGAAGTTAGGTAGATTGCTCCTACATACTTATCACTTTTTAAAATCGTGTGTGTTTAACGCAGACTCTTGCCTTTTGTGGCTTGGCTCATGATTGCCAGGTATTCAGGGTTGGTAGTACTGATATTCCCTCACACAACCACAGCAAAAACATACTGGTAGCAAAGCTGGTGCTGTGGTTCAACTAGAATACCAGGAGATGATCAGAAAGGAGGTAGAAGGAGACAGGGAGGTTATGTGATCAGGTGGGCATGCATGAATATAAAGTGTTACAACTGAGTCTGTATTACGTATAATCTAAACAAGGCTGACTGGGGACACAGGGTTAGAAGGGCTGGAAATTTAGGAAAGCTTGTTCCATTTTTCTCATATGTGCCTGTGTTCAACATGCACCCTACCTGCAGGTGTCCTGGAAGGAACATGAACAAGAGCTTTGCACAGCCCGGCTGACCGCGGGGCGCAATGGCTTTTGCACGCTCTGCATTGGGGGCAGGCTCTTGTTACACCATGGCTAACATACAGACTCTGCAGGAGCTGTGCAGCAGATGTGCAGGGCCCGGATTCAGGGATGCCACTTTGTTTCTTGACATTTCCTTGGTGAGAGGGCTAAACACCAGCCATGACACATGAGGCCTGCTGCTGTTTCTTCTTCCAGCCTTGCCTTTGAGTGAAACTGGTTACAGCTCCCCTGGTTTGTGCCTTGCTGTAATAAATTGGTTACAATGTCAAGCACGTGCCTGATGATCCTGTTACTTGTGTCCAAGTGGATGACTACTCTTAGGGAATAACTCACGGTCATGAATCCCTATTGTCCATAGGTAAATAGCTTAAGTCATAGAGTCATAGAATCATAGAATATTTAGGATTGGAAAGGACCTTAAGATCATCTAGTTCCAATCCTACTTAGGCTCCACACATGCCCCAGCCTTCCCAATTGCCATCAGTATTCCCCTACTCAGCACCCCAGCTGCTGTAAATCTCATTCCAGAAATCAGCTGTTCCAGGGTGGTGGCCATCTAATTGGGGCTCACAAACCCAAAAGCAAATGCCTATAAAGCAGCTGTAGAGATGTTTGGCAAAACCAAGCCTTACTCTATCTGGCCTTTGATGTATTAAAATGCATTTTTTTTTTTTTCAGCTTATATATAGTAGCTGCTTTTAGATAGTATACAATACCTTCCTATGCAGATAAAAGCCAGGCTATGCTATTAGCACTGTTATAGCTGATGCCAGTCTGCCCTTTTTTGTCCTACAAAGCTCTGTAGGATTTGAACACAGTTGAAAGCTGTATGATCTACTGTGTTGCTGACCCTGTCTGACCTAGCAGTCTGGTGTAAAACTAACTGCATGCTCCCCCACACATGCTAGCCATGAGCAGGACAATGCAGCCTTTCCAGGTGATTCTGGCTAAATCCCTCTGAAACCCCCTCCCTACAACCTGTCTTACAGGTCATGTGGATGTAACAGTGGCGGGTCCTGACTCTTAATAATTGATTGTGTACAGGCACCACAGGGGTCATTCAGCTGCTGGGCCTTGTGTGCATTCCCAGCAGCTGTTCCTTATTTCCAGCAAAGCAAAGGAATTTTCTGTGGGCAAAGCATGGCCCTTGGGCTGCCAGTCAGAGCACCCTTTTTTAGATGAAATCTGAGACTTTCTGGGACTACAATGGAAAATCTCTTTATCTAACATCATATTTAATTAGCCTATCACATAATTCCTACTAGTCCAGACAGACTCTCTGACCATTTGTATATTTAGAAACCCCAGATGTGGCCTGCCAGCTGTGCTGCACAGACCTGGCTGCTGCTCACTGGGTCCCAGTACAGTGATGCCAGTCATTGCTGTTCTCTGAGGTGCTCTGGGGTGAGCACAAGAGTGAAGTGCTTCTGACAGGTCATAAGCAGCCAACAGCAGCCCCAAGAGCAGGCTTTGAACACTGTGGTTTGTATTCTCAGGGTCAAAGAGAGTAAATCCTTCAGCACAGCTTTGCAGATAGAGGGTCCTTGTGTTTTTAAAATAGAAAGCACTGTATTCTAAACCTACAGAACATCACTGCCCCAAAGCTCAGGTGTGGGCCCCAAGGTCCCAAAACCTGAGGGACAGCGACCTGGAGTCTAATCGCTAAATCATGTTTAGTTAATCACCAAATCTTGTTTAATTGCCAAATCAATTTAAATGGTGCAAGTTTTTCCCAATGTGCTTCTCTAAAACTGGGCTTGGGTTTGCTACTGATACAGATTTCCTTTTCAAAAGGGTAGGATTAAGAACCCTACTTATGGTAAATACATGTCTACTCCCAAGACCTCTCTCTGTGGTTAGAGGAGAGCATGTCTTATTTAAGAGAAAAGAGAGGCTTGTCTGAGTGGCAGGTAGCACACTGCAGCCCCATGTGAATTATTGAAGTGGAATCTGGAATGCACACCACCGCGACGGGGACTTCTTGCGACCACGTCTCGCCGGAAGAACTGACTCTTACCAGAGAGGTAATGGAGAAGTTGCTGGCAGAAACCTCCGTAGTCTCAGCCTGAGGTGGAACAGAGATGCCAGGGTCAGAAGAGACACCCCTCATAACACAAAGTATATGGGATTTGAAAACTAGGCACTAGTCCAGGGACTAAGCACGAGCTAGCAAAGAGACCATTCAGTGATTCCAAGGGCAGCCAGAAGCTTCCTCCTGAAGAAAGGATCCTAGGATTTCTGAAACAGTGTTGACACGGGATATGAGAGGCTCTAGAAATCTCCTTTTACTCACTCCAGCATTGAACATCCCTGAGCAGAATTAGCTGATGTCATATTAGAAATACTTCTATTCTTTGGCACTGCAGCCTTAAATGGTACAGAACGCAGCACAGCATCACCAGTGTCACAGTCCAGAGACATACAGCTACACTGACTGATAGCTTCTTCAAGTAACTAGTGACGTTACTACTGTGCTGGCTCAGTGTAAGCACCCTCTTCTGCACATGCTGTCTCTCACCAGGCATGCTCAGCAGCCTAGATTCTGAGGTGAACACAGGGCAGTTTGCCTCTCACACCCATAACATAACCCTGCTTGACAACTTTCAGGAGCTGTAGTTGAAATGTACTGATCTCAGAACCAAAGAACAAAACTCTTTTCACATATCTCATCCTGGGAAGGGTCTTTGATCCAGCAGGGGTAGAAAAACAGGAGGAAAGTAGTCCCAGAAAGGCCACAGAAACTGTACTGTATCATCTAATTGTTTTGTTACAGCTAGTGTAAATGGTCTGTCAGAATACAAAGGGAACAGGACAGAGGAGAAGGGTGACCTGGGATGTCTCTGTATGAAAGTGCCTGAAAATTTTGTCAAATATTGTGTCTTCATGTGAGAAGATCTGACTCTCCATCTTTTCCCCACATCTTTCCCCACAATACTTCCAAGTATTTCAGCAAAAATAATTCCCATGACAGCTTCTGTGAAAGTTTTGCTGAAAGCTAGTTATGCTTTTCTAACTATTGATCCAAATTAGATGGCAAGTATTACCACTGAGATAAAGACATAAATCCCAATAGAGCAGCATTCTTTCAAATTTATTTAATGCTGACAGTCTACTCACTACTTGTGTTCTGCAGAATCTACTCACTGAGACAGAATATGTTTCAAAGCCTTTCCAAGGCATATGATTAGATGACAAAACATTGTCATGTTCAATCTGTTAGCAGGAGTATACTTTGCAAACTTCCCAGCTCTTTAATCAGACATCCAGGGAATTAGAATAATCTTTCTTGCTAATTTTAAAAAGGGATAGTATTTTTGCTAATGGATTTTTGAAGTTTTGTATGTACAAATTTGAATTGTGCTACATACTCCTCTTTAAACCTGATTTTCCAACAGTCACTGCAGGCAGACAAAAAGAGCCAGAAATACTATACTTATAGAGACCCAGACTGCAGCCTCTTGGGAATGGAGAAGAGTTTAATGGGATGGAGGAAAGCGTCAATATAGCTACAATTGTAAGGGGAGAGAATGGTTTATTTAGTTGCTTCTCAATGACCTTTCTTAGGTGTTTGTAGGATGCTCATCACATTAGTATCTGAGCTCCATCTCAACTGTCTGGAAGTTAGTAACAGAAAACTGCTATTTGATCTCACTCCTTTATCTAATCTCATCTATCAAGAGTGTGCTTAGCAGCTGGGTATCTGAGCACCTCAGAGAAATTACATGAAGTCAACAACCTTCTCTGGCATCTCCTTTTTGTATTGGAAAAAAAGCAGTGCTTACAAACAAGGAAATCCAGATCAGTACTGTGTGATTCAACTACATGCACCCACAGGGAATGTGCAGAGGACAAATAGGGGGAGCAGGCCTGTTGTGGATAAAAGAAGCTCCACTTCTGTGGAAGTCTTCCAAAAGCCACATCATAACCACTCATTAATTATAACCCAGCTGATACAGAATGCAGCATGTCCGATGCTCAGCACAAATGTTTTAAGATGTTTAACAGATGGTCAAAAGTGAACTACAGGTAAAATGTTGGTCCCAGACTATGCAGACAGCAGCAGAGCTAGAGCTGCAGCCCTTGGGCATGGATCCAGAACAATAAATTCTCTGCACTGGACCTGAAGTAGCCTGGCAAGGAAGGTTTTATGCCTCAGTGGACTCCCTCAACTCACAGATCTAATATGCTGGACAACTGCTTGTTAGGAGGAGGTGACCTCCTCACATCCCCTGCACATACATTAACAAAACTTGTATTGTGCATGTTTTACCAGCACACCCCCTTTCCACAAAACCCCACTGTACCTGCTCTCTGCTCACACTCCAGCGACTGTGAAGGTGGATGAAATGCACCTGGGAAATCCCCAGCTTGGCAGCTGAGCAAGCTTCAAAGCTGTCTGTGGGCAGAAAAACAGTAAAGATCCTAGGGCTTCAGACTGCCAGGACCGAGTCTGACAAGGTCGGCTTTTCGCAGTGGTGCTGGCTCAAACAGGCCGCACACCCTCTGCCCTTCCCACCCTATGCCACCCTCTCCTTGGTTTGCGACCATGGCTATTTGTGGTGTTGGATGGTGACCCAGCTTGGGGATAAGAACAGGCAGCTTGGGCTGCTTAAGCCAGCAATCCTACCAGAAAATAATATTTGCCAATTTTTGCTGTAGTTTAATGCTTAAATATAAGCCCATACACAGACAAGGCTGCTTGTCTCAGCTGCTGTTGCTGAAGCTTCTGCTACATGGCCTGTTGACAATAAGTCATTTGCTACGTAAATTCTCATAATTTCTGTGCTTCAAATTCATTTTAAGTTCTGCTGTGATAAATGTTGACCTCCCGAGGAATAACAGAACCCTTGATTTATGCTCTTACAATTACCTCTGTTAAGTAGTCACAGCACTTGAAAAAAAGAGATCTTAGAGTGGCCAAAGGCTATTTTGTGCACCTCCAGGTCCACAGTTCAAATGCCACATAAAGTTTAATTGCTTTCCTGATCCAGGCTGATCAGTCCTGCTCTGTGCTGCCTCGCTTGTCGTCAGTGCCAGCTGAGAGGGGCTGGAGCCTGTGCCACATTATCTCCAGTCAGGCTGAGCGAATGGTGCCTGCAATTAATAAGGGATCATATGCTTAACTTCTATAAATAAATGAAAGGGACAGAGTCATCCCTGGGAGCCTCATCACCTTTTAGGCACTCATGCATACCATAAGTGCACTGGGCCAACACAACAGCTCAAGAACAAAATGAGCAATTAATTAAACAAATGTACAGTAACAGAGGTAACGGAGTAGCTATCTTTACAGTGGGAAAGCTTCCCAGAGCCATCTCACTTGACCAAAGCCTGGACTAAGCCAACAAGGCAGAAAGGAAATGAGTAGAGAAGGGCTAAGCAAGTTTTAGAAAGATCAGAGGTTGTGACTGAAAACCAGGAATACCTACGTCTGTCCTCAGGGTACAGACACATTAAATCATCAAAGGCTGTGAAACTTCCAGCACAGAGACACTCTGCTGCCCACTGCCAGCATGGAGTAACCTGAGACTGTTTGGCCCTGGGAGGAGGAAAAGCAGCCACCTCACGTTTATATTGGGCTATGATGGGTGATAGCTTTTCTGGTGAGCACTGTGCCGCTGGTGCTCTTCAGTTCATAGCCAAGTTCATCATGTTGTAAGCTGATGTTTCCCTGTCTTCATCTACACCAACAAGCTGGTGGAAATATTGGGGTTTTACACTGCAGTCATGGTTAGTTTTCTGCTAAAAGGGGGATAGTTACACTTACGGGCCTTACTCTGTATGTCAGCTGCAGTATACTGTGTCAGACAAGGTCTAGAGCAAAGCAGCATGGCTCTGAGCAAAGTTTGGACCAGGTCATGGAAATGTCCTAGAGAAGTATGAGGAGGTCCCACTTCTGCCTTTAAAACAGAGCTTCTTCTGCCTTTAAAACAAAGACAACCAGGTATCATTTACTGAGAATCAGTGCTAGTAGCTTCAGAAGAGCATTGAATGTCTCAGAGTGTAAAATGAAGTGAGAGAAACTATCCCCTGTGTCTTGTGGCCTGAGATGAATAACAGCATTGATCTGGGGAAAAATGTTCCAGTACCAGTGCCAACAATGTCCAGGTCCCTCCAACATTCTAAGTTTGGTAGAAGAAAAGACTCATCTTTGAAGCCATGGCTACAAGTGGTATGATTGAGTAGTCCAGGACTGCTGAGTGCATGTTGAGTAGGTGTCTATTAAAAGTTACTGATAACTGTTTTTTGGAACACTATGGAAAACACTGATTTTAAGTGAATGTGTTACAAACAAGCACTGGGCAGCAGCTCTAGTGCAAGAGCATTACCTGAAGTGCTAAAATGGTCTGTGGATTTAACTTATGTCCAGCTTACATGTGAACGTAGGACATATGTGTGGTTTTGTGCGTATGTAACCTCAAATGGAGATGCAAAACTAAGGAAATGTGGGATGAAACAAATAGTTCCTAAAAGTATCTGGTAGGAAAAAATAAATACCTGATCAAATAATTTGCTTTGCACCCTTCAGCTGGCAATAGGTAGATTAATAGTCAGTCTTACAGGGAAATACTGGTTTGCATAACTGGGAGCAGATACAAGAGCCAGAATAAGACCAAGAGTGTTAGTCTGCACTCATGTAAGTGTAATTCCACAGTGAAGTACTTGACTTCATTGGAACAGATCACGGTTTTCAAAGGTGTGACTTGGTGTACTGGCAGCTCCTAAGCATATTACTGAAAGAAATATTTCTTTGATCCCATAATAATGAAATCTTTGTTGTAGAGCTGCAGAAAGTGATTGGACCGTGTCTCCCATGGTGGGATGTAACCAGTGATGCAAGTGGAACGCATTTCCCTCTCCAATATAGGACATAAGCCAGACATACCAGAAACATGCATACACATTACAACGGTCACATATCAAAATAAAAATGTTTTGGTTTCAGAATTACAAGAATATTACAGTTTCCTTGGAAAAAAATCTCTGTGTTATCTCCCTCTCCTATTTTTCCATTGATGAACTAAACCCTGATTTTGATTAGCTCTTTCTCTTATGGCAGTGACTAAGAATTTTAAAATGGTTGTATGTTCTTCATACCTTCAGCTAATGCCTACGCTCCATCAGGTACAGCATGTTTGGTTGGCTGCATATGCCATATCTAACTGTGCCACCTTGTCAGGAGGGAGGACTCTGCCTTTGAACAAGGGAATGTGCTATACCACTCTCAGCTGCGTCTTATTCTGATAGGAGAAACTAAGCTCACCCCAAGAAAGTAACATACAAAACAGAGGAAGCATGCCATTACTGTGATCTTCTCTGTAGTTAACAGCATTTTGACTAATCCTGGTAAATTCACAGCAAATGATACTGCTGCTGCCCTTTATCTCAGGCTTATGAAGGGAACATGTGGCTCTGATTTACCTTTTCCCCACACAAATTACTGCATGGGGGAGTAGCAAGGGAAATAGGAGGCTAGACATAAAAATTACCAAGCAGTCTTTGCTATGTCTAAAGAAGCCCTCTAAGGGAAAAATTATAAGAATGGCAGAAAAATTGAGCAAAAAGGTTGCAATGTTATGTTAGGTACATGCAAAAGCAAGAAAATGTTAGGGCAGGTCCTTGGCTGGTGTAAGCAGCTGTAGCTTCATTAAATAAATGGGGCCAGGTTGATTTACACTGTAGGGGATCTGTTATGGTGTTCAGTACCATTATATTTTCTAATGAGCAGTTTTCACTGCTATTAATTCAGCTGGTATTAATAATTTAGCTTTTGGACTGGCCAAAATAAGCTATTTTAATCACCAAGAATAAGATTCCAAATTGCCATCTGAAGTTGTCTTTTGAACCTCTGAAAGGTACTTCTGAGGACTGCCCTGACAAAATGCCTGAAGGCAGATCTGCATGTCTGCTTGAAAGGCCTGTCTAGACTAGGAAAATGAGCAGCTCTTACAATGTGCTAATGGGTACATATTAGTTAGCACATTTTAAATAGCAGGAGAAGAGGAAGAAGATACTAGCTTAGGTTATAGTACCTTGTACACTGAGCTAGGTTAAAGCCTTGCCTTGAACAAGGAGAAATCATGCTCCATCTTGCCTTCATTGCCACTATTACATGCCCAGCTCTACAGTCCTGCTTAAACTGATGTCCTACTTTAAAATGATACTCCCCGCACCCTTTCTATTCACTAAGCCAGCAGAAAATAGATCACAAAAAAGAAATCGATAGGTTTCTGGTAGTTTAGTGAGTTGGATCAGCTGATGGGAGGGTGCAAACGAGTGCCAGAGCCCTGAATATGACAGGAAGATACCTGGAAGACAGGATAGGAAAGAACAGAAAATGTCCACCTTCCTTCAGCAGTTAAATGGCTCACTCTAACTACTAAAACTAGACCCTATGCTATCATCTGTGATGAACCTAGCAAGGAGGCATCTAGATGATTGTGTGGGTAGATGACCACTTCAGTTTCACACCAGCCATCTAGATGTGTATAGAGATTCTGGCTGCCTCAGAAACTGTGCTGGCAATGAAGCTTTACTATCAGCCTTAATCCCCTCTTCTGCTAAACAATTTTCTGATACTTTATCAAAAGACACTTTGCCCTTAAAACTCGAATGTCTTCACAGTTGGCTTCAGTCACTTCCACTCTGTCTGTGGTGCACTTGCCTTTGGCCCCACTCAACTCATGTCATCCCACTTCAGGGCACTGCAGCCCACATCCAGCTGCTTGAACCCCTCTCCCACTCCTTTCCATATGGTCTGTTGTATTTCTTCCCTTTCTTTTGCACTACCTAAACTCAGTCTCTCCTGCTTTTGCACTCTTTGTTAGCTTAATGATTTTCTCCTCTGCCTCCTGGGTACAAACCTCTCGTCCTGCATCCAAACTTACTCAGTTTGGGCCTTATTCACCTATTTCTGATCACTGTCCCTCCTCCAGGAGCTCAGATTTATTCAGCCCCTGGCTCATATGCTGTTGACACAGCTGTCTGTAGAAGTATCTTTCCTTCACATGGATAAAAACTGATCAAGATTTGGCCCTTGGTGAATTTTTGTAAGGCATGTGGCTTTTTTTCATTATGGCAAGTGTGTTTGTTCTTCTGGGTACGACAGAAGCTTGCTTACTTGGAGAGTGCTACGTTATATGAGGGTGTCCCTGTTCATTTTAGCCTGACTATCTGTACCCAACCCTTCTTTGCAATAGGCAGAGAAGGAGGGAGTGGTGAAACACCTAGCCTGGGGCGCAGGCTGTTAGTTCAATATAAAGAGATTTAAGTAGGAGCAATGGGAGAAGGAAACAGGCTGAATATCAGGAAAAGCTCCTGCCAGTGAGACGTGTTTGGCTGTGAAATCTTCTCCCAGGGGAAAGAGGTCAAAGCCTCATTGTTTGGAAGTAGAGCTGGTCAAAACTGTTTTTGGAGCAGCAGCAGTGGGAGTGGTGGAGGTAGGGAGAAGAGCAGCAGCTGTGCCTGGCCTAGCGGCAGATATGGGAGGGGAAGTGGCTGGATGCACAGCCAGAAGAAGCAGGAGGAGCAGGGCAGGCTGAAGGAGTAGTGCACACACCAGTTCGAGGGACACACAAAAGGGGCAACAGAGGCACAGTGGGGAGCAGCAGACAAAAGCAGGGCAGAAAGCAGAAGAGAAAAGAGGCAGGAGCAGTAGCAACGCAGGACAGGAAAGAATGGTGGGAAATGCTTAGAGAAGCACTGCAAGGAGCAAGTGTGCGGGGATGAATGACAATTGCAAGGTCTTGTTTCAGTTTTGTGAACTCTGTGGCCTTGGCTAAGCAAAGCAAGAAGATACTGAAGGACAAAGACATCAGGTTTGTTGATGACATTATTTGAACAGATCTCCATCCTAACACACATTCTGCAGTTCTCTCACCCTGCATCAGGATGAAATCCAGGTGTTTTGATGCATCCCTTGACAAAGCCAGGAACAGGCAGACTTGAAGAGCCACCTGCCCAGTGTTTCACAGCGGTACCTTAGAACATGAAGGAAAAGACAAAGGCAACACCTTGACATTTTCAATCTTCTTGATGATATTTGCTCGATGATATGAGCTGAACAAGACTGACAGTGTTAATATTGCACTCTTGTTTGTTGGCTACTGGTTTTTGTTCTGAAATTCCACATGTTCAGTGACATTTAATTCCTCTCACTGGAGTGAGTTACCCACCAAGCAAATCCTCTTATTATATAAATTAGCTGAGGTTTTTCAGCCATCCATACCACATACTCCATTAAAACTCACCATTAGATACATGGTAAAGCTCTTCACTATTACAAAGAAGAAAATCCCCCACTCAGTTTCTTTCACTGTAGTATTATTCATGTCTTCTTCTCTCTACATCGGGATACTAATTTTTCTTCTAGGTAGTTGCTGTGTAAATCTACAAAGTTAAACGCAATATGCTCCAGTTTTGGCTGGTCTGCTAAAAACTTCATGTGCTTAACTTTACCTTAAGAGAGATCAGGAGAACAGTGAAAAAACACAGGATCTCCCTAATACCAGGTGACTGACATACTGCACAGTTATAGCTGCACTGGAGTCCTGAGGGAGTTTACCCAAGGTCCCAATCCAGGCCACATTTCTGCAACCCTGCTCCAAAGTCTTATTTTTAATTCTTACAAATCTTTTCAAATGCCAATCCACAATGAATATTGCACGCTCAATACAAGACTTGCCAACTTAATTTGAAGAAATTGCTGATAATGACCACATCAATTGCCTTCTCATTCTGCCCTTTGTCTTCATTGTTAATCCTTTCTCAGAAACGAAACCCTACTTGGATTACTAATGACAGTCTCTTTGTTCTCCTTATTTTTTTGTTTTTCTTAATTGCCTTTGGAGAGCTATTTTAAAAGAATATTCATGACAGAAGTACAAGTTGGCAGAAATGCCATTAAAAGGAAAAGCCTTCTGTAATCTTATCTCTGGTGCAGTGACCAGGAGTTACATTCAGGGTAGTGTAACTAAGTTGCCAGTTCCAAGGCTAAAATAGCTTTGTGGTAGTTCCACACAAATGGAACCAATCTAATATAAATCTGTTGAAGCTACTGGTGTTTTTTCACTCCGCATTCACAGCAAACAAGATCAGGATCTGATGCCTTCGGATGCCTGCAGCATTCACAGAAGGAGTTTGAAATTAAACAGGTAACCTGGTTTCGTTAAATTTAAAGTTTGTTTCCTCTATGAGAAGTGAATAAATCAGAGCCTTGACATGGTTCTTGTTGCCTCTGCCTTAATTCAGATCAGCTGAATCGCACTGAGTAGGCACTGTCTGAATGCAAAATGACTCCATCTCTCTTAGTTCCCAGTGGATAAATCTCCAAGACAATTTCACAGCTGGTAGTAAGAGGTAATCTCGACAAAAAGTCCAAGTACGAGACATCAGGGTCATGTTTCCCTCCCTACTTTCTGTATGTCAGGGTAGGGCAATCTTGGTGTAGCATGGAAGCCTATTAGTTTAACGCTGGGTACAAAGATCCTTTACCCACCAAACCATCGTTTGACAGGGCCGGTACTTTAACCAAAGACAACAGTGCCCCTCGGTGATGTGATCGTGGTGTAGCATAGGACTGAATCCCTGCCCGGTTTCCTACAATTACGATGCTGCCGGTTCAGAGCACGAACTCAAAACTCGGTAAGGAGTGCAGCCTTTGTGCCAGGAATGTGTAATATACTTTGTTTGTTCCACAAGTGTCCAGACAGGATAGGCCAGGGGTATCAAGAAACGCAAGAAGGGACTGTCCAAGCTAAGAGCTGTCCTGAAGAAGTAGATTCCACCCTGTCTGTCCCTCCAGGGAGTAAAATGAATCCCAAATCTGGGATGCATCCTGCAAAGGAACTGAGCACTTACAGCAGCCAAAGCCAGTCTGAGCTTTGAACATAAAATGTGTTACAAGATGCTCAAGAACCACCAAAATTTGTAGAACTGGTTTCTTGTTCAGGTATGAGATCAATTAGTCTCACCTGTGTTTACCCTCTGTGGTTCAGCTTCTTATCCACCATATAACAAAATGATCATCTGGCCTTCTAGGTGCCATACAGAAAAGTTCAAAGTTCATTAACTACAGGTAGAAAATGAGGATACTATAAACACAGAGAATGCTGTGAAGACATAAACAATAATTCTATATTGAAAGCAGAGCTTATATGGTTTGCACAGTAAATAATGCAGAGGGGTTTATATGTGAAGAAGCGGAGAAAGGTAACAAATAACCACCATCTTGTGTGCACTAGGTGAGGTCTCCAGTCTTTAGAAAAAGCACAGTATAGTTATTAATGTAATGACGGTCATCATATATGCACACATGGACCAAATCAAGACAGCATCCATACCTTGATTGTGGCAATTCCTGACCTTCAGGTTTTGGAATTCTAAGTTTTCTGGTACACTTCTACCTTAGGTTTTTGAGCTTTGATGTGGAAAAAGCCTTACACTTATAAAGAATCCATTTTATTTGTTGCTTACTTATTATTCTCAAAACCGTCTGAAATCAACTCTTAGAGAAATATTAATAATGTTAAAGAAATGCCAATACCAGTACGAAATACTTTCTGACAAGCAGAATTTCTAAATTAATAAAACTTGAATAAGACATGAATCTCATATATATATATACACATATATATATAATGCTTCACATCTCTCCTCACTCCAGAAAAATCCTCTAAAGCATCTTTTTCCTAGTATGTGCTTCATTTTGGTTGCATTTTGAATCTGGTCTTCTAAACTCTTCAAAGTGTTGTTTTGCAGTTAGCACTGTGGAGGGTTTATTCATTTCATGTTACTTCGTAATACAATAAACCTTTGTACCTGCACCGAAACAGCTGTAGATGTAACTGAGACAACCGGCTACAACTTGGTAGCGCTGCTCAAACCCTACTCCTTTTTCTTCTAGGCTGGCTAAAGCTGAGCGGGGGCATCTAGTGGCCAGAGGGCAAACTTCACACCAACCCTGCCTTTAGCCTCGGCAAGGGGTTTCCTCTCTCGCAGAGGTAAAACCCCATAGCTACAGAAACACATGAGCTACCTTCAGTCAGGTATTCGGCTCTGGGAATAAAGAATTCATTACTTTATAAGAACGGTTAAAAGGAAATGGTAAAATAAGGTTGGATATGTGCCTGTTTACTGTCTCACCCTTATACCTGCCCATAACTATCACTTCGGGTTTCTGCATCAGCTGGAAAAGCTTAGAAACTGCTAAGGGAGTATTGCTTTATTTAAATAAAAGATTTTAAATAAAATAGTGAAATTAATTTAAATGTTTACTAAATTAATTATAAATATAAACATCATTTATGATGATTTTTGTATTTTAAAATATTTTAAAATAAAAATATATATATTTTACCTCTCACAAGATAAAACTCAGTTTTCTTCTTTTCTGAGTAATTCACCAGTGGTTGCTTGCAGAGTTGCAATGACCACCACAAACCAGAAAGAATAGCTACAGTGTTTTTACCATACTGAGGCCATGCAATGTTTTCCTAAAGGAGACTTAATTATGAACTGTGACATATGAATTTTCCTTATAAACATCACTTCCAGACCAAATTCATAGGAACTTGGCACATAGCTGGAGCTGTATTTCCAGAGAAGAGAGTAGTGCAGAAGCAGAGATACGGTATAAATACAAATCATTCATCCTTCTGAACAGGCACATCTTTGGTGGGATTTTCAAATGCACTCAGCACAACTTTAGGTTGTTTCTCTGAAAGTCAAAAGCTGTTCAGATGATCAGAACTGATGCTACCTGCCACTGGTAATATGTCAGATAATTATCTAATATTCTGATCTACATGTAGTTCATGTGTTCAGGTGAACTGACTAAACTTCCTGTTTAGTTCCACAGCCCTTGTAACACAAGTAAGGAGAACTTCAGTTGAATTCTGTGTCATCACCTGAATGCAGAAACTGGCATTAGAAGTGAACAGCTATTTTTGTTGTGGCCAAGAGACATCCAGAGAGGTTATTTAATATTTGTCACCTTTGACACATTAGTTACTTCACCTTAACTTTACTACCTAAAACTAAGCAGACAAGCCTTGTGTAAGGAACCATCCAGGTGATAGGTAGCAAGTTTATACAAGATGCCATGAGCCCCTAGAACCAGGAAACTTCTGCTAATACTACTAATGGTAGCATTTCTCTATCCTCTATTTTGTGTGCTCCTAAAATAAGTATCAAATGGGGACTTATGCTATATCATGAGTCAGGCAGCCCACTGAGCTCAAATGTATGTACTGGAAAAAAAACCCAAGAGCAAGAATCACACTATCAGGCACCATTCATCCAGCATGTACAAATTAGTGTTCTGACCTCTCAATAGCACTTTTTCAAACAGTGCAGGACAGTGTATCACAGGCTCAACTCAGTAATAAATATCATTAAATGCTCACTAACTAAACTGTCAAATTAGGATTCCTAAAATCCTCATCCTGATTTTCCTTTTCTACATTTTGTTTTGTTTGCCAATAGCAATATTCCACTGTACAACTGATGACTGTCATTGACAAAAGATAGGCAGAAATATTTGTGTGTAGATCTTGAATAAACACTCTAATGGGATATATCTGAAGGTGTCTGTAGGTGTATGTTATATATGTGTTAACACATTTAACATGACCTGAGATTCTAAGCTGTTTAGGGTGCATTTTTGTAATTTTAAATGTACAATAACAAGTAGATTCATTTACATATATTGTAATGAGTTGTAGGAGAAGGAACTAAACCAAAGAGCACAATTACTATGGTAAGGCTTCCCATGTACTGTCAATTCCCATAGATGATCCCTGTCAATTATATAGAATAGAATCATAGAATAGTTAGGGTTGGAAAGGACCTTAAGATCATCAAGTTCCAACCCCCCTGCCATAAGCAGGGACACCCCACACTAAACCATGTCACCCAAGCCTTCATCCAACCTGGCCTTGAACACTGCCAGGGATGGAGCACTCACAACTTCCCTGGGCAACCCATTCCAGTGCCTCANCCTTCATCCAACCTGGCCTTGAACACTGCCAGGGATGGAGCACTCACAACTTCCCTGGGCAACCCATTCCAGTGCCTCACCACTCTAACAGGAAAAAATTTCTTCCTTAGATCCAACCTAAACTTCCCCTGTGTAAGTTGTAACCCATTACCCCTTGTCCTACCACTACAGTCCCTAATGAAGAGTCCCTCCCCACCATCCCTATAGGCCCCCTGCAGATACTGGAAGGCCAGCAACCTCCACGCAGCCTTCTCTTCTCCAGGCTGAACAGCCCCAACTTTCTCAGCCTGTCTTCATACGGGAGGTGCTCCAGTCCCCTGATCATGCTCGTGGCCCTCCTCTGGACTTGTTCCATATCCTTCTTATGTTGAGGACACCAGAACTGCACACAATATGGATAATTAGTTTGCAAATGTTGTGAAATTAAATTATCACAGAGGTTTTGCCTCAGCCACAATCTGATCTGGTATAATAAGCGTGCAAACTCAGGATGTACAACAAAACCACCATATAAAATGTAGTTCAGCTTAAATCTCTTTTCATAATAAACTTCTTGGTTTAGATGGTCACTATTTCTATCTTGGCATTATAATTTTTAAAGTCTAGAGGAATGATTTAAAGTCTTTGAGCCAACATAGAGGAAGCTCTCATCCATAAGGTGGCTCTGAGCTTCAGCCTCAGGGTTGTGAAAGCAGAAACAATGAAGAGTTACTCTACTAACTTGTATTAAATTCCACTGATTAAACTAAAAAGCAGGCTGGCTCCTGGCAATCAGGATGGCATTACAATGGAAATGCATGCTCAGTGTGCAGAGCCCATGAAGGGACAAAGGATGATCTGATTTGATTAAACTCTAGAGAAATTCGTATCCAGAATATAGAGTGAGATGGTCACCCCCAATTACTCTTGAGGGATTAGAACATAATCTGAACTTTATTTCACTCCACTGTTTCTCATTAGGCTGGCTAGACAGCTTCCTATTGTTGGTTTGTTCCTTTGGTGAATCCTACTTTAACTGCATCACAGCCTGGCTGACCAACACAAGGTTAAGTGTTGGTAAGCAACAACAAAATCCTGACAAAATAGTCGTTGCATCTTTCAAATGCCTGTGTCTGCAGGGTATGGAAATGCTTGGTGTGTCCCATGGTCATGGTCTCTAACTGTGCTTTTGCCTTGCAGTATTTCTGTGTTGAACACAGAGAGAGAAAGAGAGACCAAACACTACATCATTGCCCCAGATGCCTGGTTTTCTTTGAAAGAAAAATGGAATTGTAGACAAGAAGGAAACTGATATTTACCCAGTGGTGAAAACTGAGAAACTGGGCTGTACCCACCTGAACCTTAATCCAAGATCTTTTTCATATCCCTTCTTGTATCATCTAACCTTGAGATTAACCAAATTCTGGATTTTTGGGAGAAATTCCATAAACAGGACTAATAATTAGTTTTCTTTTGAAAGAGCATTAAACTATTTATGGACAACACATCCAATTCACTACAGCATGTGGTACATCATGGAAATATCTTAGGCAGGGCCACTGTTCCCATAGAAGTTACACATGAAAAGCACAGATAGAAGTCAAGTTAATCTGCAGTAACAGAACTTTAAAATCAAACAAAACAGATGTCTCATGATGTGAAAGCAAATAAAAATTTTAGTTATTTGTCAGCAGATTAATAATTATTTCCCACAAATTTCATGATTTCCAAGCATGACAATATTTTATGCAATATGTAATCTGCAAATTATTTCAATTATGTGGGGTTTTCTGGGGGGGGAGGGAGTTTAAAAGCTCTAGGGATGTTGAGTGTATGTTTCTATTGTAAAGTTCTTATGTCATCTGCTTCTGCCAAACTAAAGATATCTTGATAAACATCCTCACAAGACCTCTTCACTAAATAACATCCTATAACTTGCGGAGCAGTAGAAGATGTGGTTGAACATACACCAGCTGTGTTTATATCACAGCTCTGATCCACAAGTTGATAAGGAACCAAAATATTCATTAACTTCAATGAGCATTTCCCTTCTTTAGAAGTGCACAATCAAAGCCTTCTGAACTATGGCCCAGATTTTTTGGAGCAGTTTTATGCACCTATCTTCCAGTCTTTTTTTGAGTCCATCTGTTTAAATCATGAACAAAATAAATCATACAAATACAACTGTGGTAATAATAGGTGGAAAATAGCACTGTGCTGTTGTGGATATTACACTGAATGGAAGTCTTGTTGCTATATTGACCTAATACCAAGATGAAGATTCCAGTGGGACTACCGCTCTTGTGCCCAGACTGAGGCATCTTTTGCAAGAAATCCATGGATCTCCTGGAAGAATTCACAAGGCAGAGACGAAAATTAAGTTCTAGAGTTTCCAACTCTGTGTTTTGTGGCAATCTAGGTATTTGTTGTTTAATAACCTTTATACTTTATGCTTTCTAGGAACTTTATACTTTCTAGTATAAAGGCCATTATATTTCAACCAATGCAACTTTATTGAGTCCATATGACTGCACCTGCCATGAAGGCCAAGTTCCTGAATAACGGGCACCAAAGATGTTCTGTGAAACTGTGTACACCACAATCATCAATTTCAGAGGCTTTAAGCTGCAAATAAAACTTTCTTATATTGTATGTTGGTACCTGAAGGCACAGCAAATGAAATTGGTGTTATGATATTTTTAGGGGCTAAAATATCTTTTAACTAGTGGTGTAACAGCAGATGTAATGCAGCTTTCTGCATCAGTTAGGACACTTATGGCAAGATCAGTCAGGGGCTTCAAATCTGGCAGAAATTGCAAGAACTCAAGGATGTGATGCTTAGCTCAAACTGAATATAAACAGAGATGGTTGAGTCATCTTGCATGGGTAATTTTGGATTGAGACTCTAAAATTAGCCTACTATCCATTCAAACCCAAAGAAGAACATAATTTCATATTCCTTATTAAATCAGAGTAATTTATCCTAGAAAAAATTGTACCTTATTATTTTCAGTAAGAATCAATTTTTGAACTAATCACTAATATTTACCTGCAGACTAAACCTGTATTTCTGATTTATACTCAGCTGCAGATCAGAAAAGGCACCTGGCATTTGGAAAGAAAAGGAGACTTGTCTTAGGTCATCCAAGTCTGCTTATTTAGTTTTAGGATTCAGTATATAACAAGGGGAGTCTGGAGAGAGTACACAACATACACAAACCATCTGAGGAAGTCTGTACTGGTTCCAGCAGGCCAAAGTCCTTTTCATGTCTGAATATGGATTATTGATCTGTATTTTGGGGATGACCCCCAAAACCTACACCCCAAAACTTTGGGACAGTTCAACATGTGATTTCACTTCTTCCTGGTATTTCTCTCATTGTAGCACAGTTCTGTCCAGCAAACTCACGTTTTAGGGCTCTGACAGGTGCTTTAAAACCAGCCTTATCAAACTAAAATACTCAAGTACTAGTAGCCCATCCTTAACTGAAATAAGGGATCGCTCTTGTAGCTCTATGGCCACGAGAGGGCATGTTATCAGTTGTGATAACAATGTCTCACTAGTGCTATACTGTTTCATACAGGAGTTTCTTTTTCGTTTTATATTTCCCTGTCTTTTCCAATCCTTCTTTGTTAATTAAAAAACACAGTTCTCCAGACAGGTTCTTATTTATCCAATTGCCAGCTCAAAGCATATAAATATGTATAAATTGTGTTATCACAAAAAAAAAAAAAAAGGGAATTTCTAAGCTTTTTAAAAGTATTTTGAGGATGAAACATGAAAAAGGTAAATGAATGAATGCACTGTTGATTTTTCTTAAGTATCATACAGAGTTTAGTTTACTAGAGGCCACAGCTACAGAGCTGAAGAAATGCATTCGGGTGTCAAACTCATATAGCAATGTTAAAACCTCCCCTCTGGCCCCCACTCCCAGTTCCCACAGAGCACAACTCAGAAGCTGTGTTTTCCATGCAGATGTGCAGACCTGACTGATTAAATTGTGGAACGTTTTACCTACCCCTGAAGTATTTATTCCCTACCTTTATGACCTTCATCCCTTTTTTGGCAAAGGTGAGTTCTTTGAATTAGATTGCTGGAAAATGGCTTTTGTTGCTTTGGAAATTAAATAACTATTCCTGTTGCTGATATCAATAGGAGTTACAATTTTGTAAGCAAGGAACCGCAGATGGCTTTGTATGCAGAAGTAGAATTGGGTCAGCTAGTCAGCATGTTTATAGTTTCATTTAAAATAAGATTCAGGCCTGGCCAAAGGGGTTTTTTTCTGTTTCTTTCCTATGGGATAGTGGGCCTTTATAACTCTTAGGATGATGAAGCTCATCAGAGATACTTAGTTAATTGGTTCTTGTTAGGGATCTCTTCTGAATTTCTCAGAGTAGGTTATTAAAGCAGACAGTAATGGTTGTTTTACCTGATACTAGTTAGAGATGCTACAATTTGCAGTAGAGAATTACTATTTTCTCCCACTGCACTCAAAATCAGGGAGGTTTTTACCTACAGGGAGAATTACCTACACTAATACCATTTTAGCAGTATTTTTACTTAATCATGATGTCACTCATGAATAAGTAAAAATAGAAAAACAAGTTCCTGTCAGGGTCAGATAAGGTAAGTGTTCTGAGAAAAACCCATGAAGTCAGGAAACTGTGTATTATCACATCTATGGACCAATGCTAAATCAGACTCGAATATGCACCTTGAATTCTCAAATATCCTAAGATTTGAAATTTGAACTTTGAAACCATGAAGTTACTTTGACATTTGCTTTTTTTAATCTATACTGAATAGTCATACATATAGGCAGATAAATAGAGACACATACAGCTATTACCAAATTACCTAAATAAGGGATAAGAGATTCACAGTTCTCAGTCCCTGTTTGATCCAGTTTGTGGGAAGTGGACGCTGTGCCACTTCTCAGTGAGTGTGTATGAGATATATAATATATGTAATAATATATAAGATTATGTTTTCAGTGACTGAAAAGATTTATTTTAAATAAAATCCTGAATATGCTACATGGGCTATGTAAGCATCCTGAATACACAATGTTCGATCACTTGACACCTCTAATTCAGCTCATTAATTCTAGGAGCATGCCTGCACGTCTAAAATGAGGGGTTTCTTCCTTCGATTGTTGTTTCTTCGAGCTACTGCTAGAAAAGCATTAAATAACAAACAGGAACTTACTGTCTGTGGAATCCTGTCCTACATCCTTCCTTTGTCATGCTTGTTTTACAAGGAAAAATTTACCATGAATCCTTACCTCCCTGCTAAGTTGGAAAAGCAGCATTTTGAGCTTCTGTCACTTATATTGCTCCCTTCAAAGACAGAGACAAGAAACTGCTATTCCTGCTGACACTTTCATTGCTGACACAAAGACAGCTCAGGTCTGTCAGATAGCTTTCTGAGAGGGCAATTAGCAAGCAGCCTTCACCTCAGTGCAACCAAAGCCATCCCCTGCTCAGATACAGCGAAGCTGTCAAAAGCCAATTCATTTTCTAGCAATCAACACCTGAAATCAGGTCAGTGACTTTGCAGCATAAGATATTTCTTGCTGTGCCCAAGAAACTGAAGTTTGTCTTGCTTGCCACTCTCTCTTGACAGTCTTAATAAGTCTTAGTGCAACACAGTGTCTTGCAATCTTGTTACTTCCTGTGCAAGCAAAATGCTGGAGGAAAGAGGTTCAGAATTTCTAGTTTCTTCCGAAGATGAAGCCATATCCATGAACCTTTATACACTCAGATTTCAAAAGGTTTCTGATAAGCCAGAGATGATGTGTCAGTCCTCACATGAAGTCTTTTAGCCTCCTTCATGGTGTTTCATGACTGTCTCAAAGCTCTCTTTTATAGTGTGACCCCAGCTAGATTATTAGAGCTAATGTCTTGCAAGAGCAAGGCAGTTCAAATCTAGCTCAAATCATCTCACTTGGTAAAATAAAAAACCAGGAAAAGTGTAAAATTTCCCACCAGATTTTACAAGACTTTCTAGATAGTTTCAAACAGAACATATTTGAAAAATCATGGCAATCAGGTGAAGTTCCCAGCGACTGGAAAAGGGGAAATATAACCCCCATTTTCAAGAAGGAGAAAATGGATGACCCGGGCAATTACAGACCAGTCAGTCTCACCTCTGTGCCTGGCAGAATCTTGGATCAGATTCTCCTGGAAGACAAGCTAAGGCACATGAAAAACAACAAGGTGCTTGGTGACAGCCAGCATGGCTTCACTAGGGGGAAATCCTGCCTGACCAATTTTTTTATATATATTCTTGCATTAAAATTTCTTGACCCTTTGAAACTGAAAGGAAGTAGATGCACTTGGATAACAAATGACAGTAAAAGGTATAAAGCATCTGTTTCATAACTAGGAATTTATAAGACTTCAGTTTCTGCCCCATAAACGAGGGCTCTTGCAACTAAGCTTCATTAGGAAGTTGTATATACAGATGTACAAAGTAGCATAGTTCTGTCCCATGTGACTCTTACTGGTGATGGAGGAACTGTAAAGGTGACCTAGTTACAATGGAAACACACCAACAAAGGAGGATATCTATTCAGCTGGGAGCCTGAGATATACCTGACAAGTTTAGCTAGCAGCAGAGATTTCTAAGCACAGAACAAAAGCTGATGATAAACTGACTGTCCAGGACAGCAGAAACCAGTAAGAAATGCTCCAGGAACTGCTATCCTACACCCATTTAGATATCTACACTGAAGACCTAAAAATAACTACACAAGGTGAGCTTCTCTGCACAAGCTTCTATGTATCAGATCTCTTGGACAGACCAGGCTGTCAGCATGACCACCTTGTTGGCTACGGACTTAATGCAGCTCATCTATAAGGAGAAACTTCCCTATCATCAGTGGCCCTGCTCCTGGGAGCAGTTTGTGTTGCACCAGTGACACCTCAAAATAATATATATGCATGCCTATAAGTAAAGAAAAAGTATACACTTGAATTTATTTATTACAAATTGTTACTAGTAAACTAGGAAATGAAGCCTCCATGTCCTTGTGTGTTACAGACTTTTATGAAACCACTGCTGAAGCCTTTAAATATGTGAGGCTTGGGTAACTTACGGTAAGAAAACCAGTTTTAAAGTCACAACCTATATCTATACGCCCCATTGTATTGTCAATCATGAGACATACTCTTATGAATTCTCCAAATTGCTTCAAGGACCTCAAAGTCCTTTGTTTTCTACTCCTAGCTTTCAGGTATAACCTTTCATCCCTTTTGTTCTTATAGAAGCACAACTTTCTTCTCTAGTTCCTATTGTTTAAGGCAAGTTTATTTAAAACTCACCTGAAACAGGAAGGCTTTAATTAAATACTTTCAAACTCTACTTCTTCAAGACTGATATGTTGTAATGGATCTTAAAGTATCCATTCACTGCAGCATTTAGCATGGGGGCAGAGCAAGTATTGTGGTAATCATTGGAGGACAGCAGAGCTGCAATTCAGTCTGATGGCCAAAACTAAGTTTTGCCTCAAGAAGTAAAGAGGAGTTATAGGTAGGGCAATCCTACCTGTGCATACAGAAAGTTGAGGTTCTCTGTGCCTATATCCCAAGAAAACAAATTCTGAAATGTCACATGATAACCTGGTCCATTGGCAGCCACTGGGGCTGCTTTAGGGCCATAGACAAGTTACTACCACTTGAGTACAGTTATCTGGGAGGTGGAAAGGCTCAGTGGCAGGGCTTTAGGGCCATATTTTTTGCTTTCAGGTTAGCAGCCCTGCCTTGCTGAGGAGGCATCTGAACTTAGATACCAAGATGGCAAGGAGGCAAAATGGGCAGCCCAGTAAGAAGCTGTTAGAAATGCTGCTTAAATGGGGTAAATATTTGTTTTGAAAATGTGTAGATAAACCACACTAAGATTATCCTTGCCCTTGAAGCAATGGTTGAGGTCACCTAATTGAATCTGGATGCTTACTAATCTGTATAAACGTCACTGCCAGGTAATGGCATTCTTTAGGAATGAAAGTGCTACTGTAATTTCCTTCAGCAGCTTTTCTTCAGCTGTGTCTAATAATACATAATCTTTTTCAAGTGCAGTTTTCCATTGTTGCTAACAGTAGTTTACCTCAGAGGAGGGAGCATTACTGCAAACAGCGCCGCAGGCAGCAGCTAACATTTAAAGCAGTCCAGCTCAAAGTAGGGCTCTGTGACCTCCTATGTAAAACACCATCAGCTGTCAGCAACCTGTTTACTCCAGTATGTTCACTGCTGCTTCTGGCTGAGCTACTGCTACATTTTGTACTTAAAATAATCAGGATGGTCACTGGGGAATAACTGTTTTGCTAGAAGCCTAAAGCTATTACAAGCCTAGATTCATTCCAAGAACCATTTCAGTATGTCCAACTGTAGTGAACTTCAACTCATAGACAAGCTCTTAGCATAGGGAGGAAACTTCAGCAAACGTTTCTTGATGTGGCTGGTCCTGGTCTCTGCAGCATTTTTGTTGCTTGAAGTCAGCATGCTCAGGAAGATTGTTAGAGGAATGGGCACTGACAACCTACCACTGAGGAGAACTGAAGCTGAAATAGCTAGGAGCTGCTATGTATTTAGTACTTGTATGTTTGTGTGTACTCCTCTAGCACAACTGCAGAAGGATGCTAGTGGCCTGCCTGCTTGTGAACTAGTCAGAGCTTTGCATGTGGTTTGGATCTCAGAGAAATGAGTGAAATAAGATGGGACTGAGCCAATAGACCCAGTCAAGATCTCAGAAGGGACCCAGGAAGCTTTTGTAAATGACAAACCCCAGCAACTGGTCATTAGAGGAAAGAAAGTTCTTGGTGGCAGCGGAATCCAGAGCCCTATGCTTGGCTCTAATCTGTGAGGAAATGACTATTTTATCAGCAGTTTTGTGACTATATTAACCTTGTTTGTTAAAACCTGTGAAGGGTAATTCTCAATGTAAAATAACAAAAACAAAAAAACCCAAAAAAAAGAAACCACCAAAAAAAAACCAAAACAAAACCCCAAACCAAAAAAACCCCAAAACAACCCAGGAAGAAAAGCTGTTTAATGTGTTTAAGAAAAAAAAAAAAAAAACAAAAAAAAAACCAAAACAAAACCCCAAACCAAAAAAACCCCAAAACAACCCAGGAAGAAAAGCTGTTTAATGTGTTTAAGAAAAAAAAAAAAAAAATCACAACTACTTGGCCTATTTATTTACTCATTTTTATGGTGCTAAGACCTTGCCATCTGGGTGCAATAGAAAACATCAGGTATGTGATTACATAAGAAGCCCATAGGAGGTGGGAAATAGCTATAAAAATTGAGAGCTATTCCTGATAGTAGAGTTTCTTTCTGGTGCTGCCTCAGTGGCAGGACTTGAAAGAATCTTTCCTGTAGAAAGAGGGACTGGGGAAGAAATAGAGCAAGGTCAGGGATATGTCTAGTGTATCTGGGCAGTGCCCAGGGACAGCAGAGTTTGTCTTCCTCCTTAACAGCTGCCAGAGGACTGGAAATACAAGTAGCTTAACCTGCACTGAATCAAGTGCTGTGGTGGGGGAAACAAATATTGGTTGGCAAGCTGTGCTGCAGGAATATGTATATAGCATCATAGAGGACTTAATTTGTCATTGCAGGGTTTTGGTTTGAGTTGAAAGTATAATAAATAAGCAAGAGTGGTAACTTATTGTCCATTCATTATTTTAATAGAATATTTCGTTGTGTATGTGACTTGCTTTGGAAAGAGCTGGTATTGGAATTAGTGCTGCATACTGGGAGTAGTAACTCGCCTCAGTCCTGGGCTCTGTGATTAGCTTCTGCAACAGTCCTCCAAATGGGAAAAAACCCTAGGGCTAATCAGCTTCTCTGGGCTGTTTCTGTCTCAAACAGATCAGAGGGTTGGAAAGCCCTTCCTAAGAGGAAAGGCTGAGAGAGCTGGGGTTGTTCAACCTGGAGAAGGCTCTAGGAAGACGTCATTGTGGCCTTTCAATAAAAGGGTCTTATAAGAAAGACAGGGACAAATGTTTTAGTTGTGATAGGACAAGGAGTAATGGTTTCAAACTAAAAAGGTAAATTCAGACTAGATACAATGAAGAACTCTTTATTGGTGAAGGTAGTGAGATACTGGCACAGGTTGCCCAGAAAGGTGGTAGGTGCCCCATCCCTGGAAACAGTAAAGGTCACATTGGACAGGGCTCCTAGCAACTTGATTGGATGTTTCTGCTCATGGCAGGGGATCGACTAGATAACCTTTGAAGGTCCCTTCCAACCCAGACCATTCTACAGATTTTCATTTCCCTGAGTGTAACTGAGCATAAGATATCAGAATAGACACAGAGGTTAGATGGATAGGGGCAAAGTAGTTGATTATGGCACCACTGTTTTAACCACTTATTAACCTGCCAGATCTGCCTAGCCTGTTCAAAGTCTTCCCTTTAACCTGGAAGATTGATGAAAAAGCTATCTGAGCCCCAGAGCCCTTAATCACCTCTCTTAGGGCTCTGTAGTGCCTCTTGATGTTCTCCGGGCTATATGTTTCTTTACATTCTACTACCCTGGAATCTTTTTTTAGGGGTCTGGAAAGAGACTAAATAAAACTGTTCAAGTTTTATAGCAACTGTTATAAGCTAGCGTAAAGGACAGTATTTTTAAAGGACTTAATTTTTTTCTCCATTTCTCATTTTGTGTACTTGCCCAAAGCAACATGAAGCTCTACAAAATGGATCATTAAACTTATAAAATACACCCCTATTTGCATGCATTCAATTCTTACATTGCATCAAGTCCTTCTAGCAAAGGTTTCTATGGAAAAGGACAGTGAAAGCCTGAGAAGTGCAGGCCAAGGGAAATTCTGATGTACTTTGCAACAATTGAGATCAAATATCATACAGACTCTTTGGGCCATATGGTCTGATCTCCCTTGTTGGAGCCTGGAGAAGTTCTTGAGCAGCTTGACCAAAGGTAGGCCTGTTTTGAGCAAGAGGTTGAACCCAATGACCTCTGGAAAATCCTTCCAGCTGAAATTATGATTCTATTCCTAAAAGAAGTTGAGGTCAATGGCTGGCAGATAGAGATGAGAGCAAAGGAAAGAATGCAGCCAAAGGGAAGTCTCTGGACCAAGCAAGGAAACAGAAAAGGACTAATAAAGCAAGAGAAGATTACAAGAGGAACTGGGAAAGGCAAAGAGCAAAAGGAGCCCAGAGCTGCAATAATTATTATTGCATCTCCCAGGGAGCCTTGGGACAGCAATGTGCTGAGGAAAGGCTGAGCAGCAAAGAGCTGTGGGCAGCAGATCTCCCAGGGTTTCCCACTTGTGCAGCTCTTGCTTCCAGAGCTGTCTGACCAGAGTGCTTATATCACCTCCTTCCCTCCCAGCCTTTCAGCAACTTTCCTGACTGTCACCTAGCAGCACACTTGAGCTTCCACTGCACCAGGCCACCTTCTCAGCTTTCCTTACTTAAGGGCATGATGATGCAAGACACATTTTAGTATTTAAAAGCCATTTGTACATGACCGTGCAAGTTTAACTCACTACGTTATGCAAGACAGAAGTGAATTGAACCCCCTCCCTCTAGTTGTGTAGTACTAGCTGCTCCAGGAGAAATGCCCAGCAACAACCTCCCCATGACTACCACCAGATTTCTCTTTAAGGTTAGTTAGGTATTAACTGCCATTCTGGCATGCTGAGTGCTTTGCCTCTGGAATAGTTTCCACTCAGTCCCTCAAATCATTTCCCAACCTGTTCATTCTTTTCTGCATTCCCTCTCTTCTTCCTGTCCAGAGAAGATGGCACAACATTTGCTTTGCTGCTTTTAGTATGAAGTATTCAGGAATCCTAGCAGTGCCGAGGCAAGGAAGATATGAAAAATGAGTACCCAGTAGTGGATGAGAGTTTGACTATGTGGTTCAGAGAAACCCTATTGCCTCAAGTTGGACAGGTTACAGCTTCAAAACCACAAGTTGGGTCTCCATTAGATTTCCAGCTTTGGCTGTGATCACACCTGGAAGGCACTTGGATTCAAACTTTAAGCTGTTTCTGTTTATTCTGCAGCCTTAAGCCCATCAACTTTGAGAAAGTTGAAGTGGGGATCAAGCCAACAGTCCAGTGTTGAGATTTACTCTGTACTTGGTGGGAAGCCATTTCCCCCTTCAGAAGGTTTAACTGTCCCCCAGATGCAGGGTTTTCTTTAATGATGTTTGCAATTGTTGTAGCATACCAGATGGCCTGTATCAGGCTCATCTGTGTTTCTTGGACTGGAAATGTACACTGTAAACAACTTAAGGGATTTTTCTTTCTTATTTTTAAAGCAGGTTATCCTTTGGCTGTAAGCCCAGTTCCTGGACTAACTCATCAGCCAAAATGTAATTCTGCATACAGTCTCTGCACCAAGTAAAATAAACTCTTAACAGTCATTAATAAAGAAACCCCAACCCATCCACCTGTATTGTTGCTTCCTTCCCATGAATAGCTTTCAAAATGTCAGGGGCAAATCACATTAATTCATGCTACTCATCCAGAGAAGCTGTGGTTTGAGCATGAGAAGGCTCTTTTAAAAGCTCTGAAAATGCCAGATAGAAAGCTATGCCCTGAAGTATAGTCCTGTTCTGCTTTATTTCTTAATTTCATGTGAGTGCAGTGCTTTTTAGTGCTACTCCCAGTGATCCTACTGTGAATACCAGTCAGGATTAACAATTACAAATAATTACATATACACTGGTCTGTAACATTCGATTGCTGAGGCTTTTGAAAAGACTGCCTGAAGTCTTGCTGTTTAATCACTCCTGCCCATGGTGTCAGGTGTTTTCACAGGAATGCGTTTGGATCTTGCTTTGTTACTGGGCATGCTTACCACTTTTTCCCATTCTCTCAGAATTAAAAGAAACTGTTCAGAGGCACAGTGGAAGCTATTTTAGTTTCCCCTTATGACTCTTGTTTTGATTCACTGGGAATTTCTTATTACTCTTAGAACCCAGGTTTACTCATTTCCACAATATAATAACCAAGGTAGAGCCACCCACTGTGAGCCCCCAATCTGTCCTTTCCATCTTTGTTGGCTGAAAGGGTTTTACCATTCTGGTAAACCAGAACAACTTTGCAGCACTGGTGGTTGTCATTAAATTTCTTGATCACTGCACAGCTTAACTTTGCAGGAGGTCCTGGTTTTATTTTGTGGTTCATCTAGTTGTATACTTTCAGACTGACTAGTGTAGACAGTATATAGGTTTGCCTGGAATTAGCTGTTGCACATGGATGTTGATGAGGTCTTCATCAGTTGTTTTGTAATACTGGTCATATGTAGATTTCCAATGTTACTGTTATTCTTGCCTCTGTTAATTTTTCTACATTTCCATTGCAGTAGGTAGCTATAGTGCTGTTCTTTCTCTTGCTGACTTTCAGAATGGAAATAGACTGGAAACAGTGTTCTAAATCTAGATTCTGAGATCATCTAGGCACCTAAGCTTCAGTTTTCTTTACTAATGTCTCCTTTGCTGAGTATTTCTACACTGGAATAGCACATTGCTTTTGACAAATCCTCTCTTCCTCTTTATCCTGTGGTTTACACGGTTAAAAACGGCAATGAGAAAGAGCCTGAGCAACAGCCTACCACTATGAGAGGGGATTTTGCTGCAGGGGAAGCAGACCTATGGTAGGAATAAGTCTATGTGATTCAGCGATGATGGCTGGGGTTATTTTCAGTAGAGCTGTTTCTCAGACTACTTCTTAGCTATTTAGCCATCAGAGGGTAGCAGTCTGTCAAAGTCAGTTTTCTTCTGGGTTGTTATGAAAACAGTAAATGCCATCATTGGTTTTCTACTGTGGGTGAATGAAGTAGTCAGTAAACAGTGTTCACACCTAAGGCAAATCTTACATTATGTTGAGAGAGAATTATTACTCCCTTGCTGTCTTTCATCACTTCACAGTATATTCAACAGCAAAGCTGGTAACAACTTACATAGTACCTTCCATCTTGATGAATGCCAAGGCTTTACAGGGATAGTTTCCCTAATATTGAAGCAGAGTCTTTAAAAACACCCAGCATGTTGTAAATACTACAGGGCAGGGGATACAGGGCAGGGGATGGAGTGCAACTAAGCTGGCAGATAATACTTGTTTGTTGAACAGATCTTAGTATTGGGCAGAAGTTTACAGCCTCAGACATAAATCTGTCCTATCCAGTTTTGAAATTGGCCTAAAGAAATCCACATATTGATCAAAAGTTCAGACTTCACAGTCTGTGTTTTGCTTAGACTGCTAGTAAATTATCTCCTATTTATTGTATTTGTGTTGTCTCTGTTTTCAATTGGGAAATAGCATGAACCTCAGTAATGATGCTGAAACAGACAACAGTCCACTGAAGATCAGCCCTGCCATTGTGTTTGTTGTTGGAAGACTCTGTACCTAAAAAACCAGAAAAGGCTTTAGCCTTACCTTAGATACATTACAATAGAAGTAAGTATATAAAACAATTCTAGTGAAAGCAATAGCTCACTGCTACTGGTAACAGAGGTGGAGAAAGAGAAAACCAAAGCTTACAGCTGAACTCTTGAATAGGTAGAAAAAAAATCAGAGATGATTAGGTGCTAATCCTTGCCTTAAAGGTAGAGGAACTACTGTGGAAGAAACTGTAAGGTCGCCTGAATATATTTACTTGCATGAGATTTGTTGCTCATATTTCTGTATGGTTTGTAGCTTAGTAAAATTTTGTGTTAGGAACTGCAGAGATACTGAAGATACAAAGGCAGGAAATAAAAGCTACAGATGAGTTATTACTAGTGAGATAGAAGGACAAAAAGGAGAGAGGGAGAGAGAGGCATAAGAGCAAGAAAAAGCCTATATAATGGTACAAGCAGAAGATGTCAGCTTAGGTCAACACAGCTAGAAAAAGGAAGGGGAACTACTTGATATTCAACTAGGTAAGTAGGGATATCTTGTCAAGGATCCAGAGTTGAAACCATAATTTCTTCTCTTCTGTAAGTTCTTAGGGTTTCCTGTAGCTGTTAGCTGAATTAGAGCTAATATTATTGTAAGTCCCTTACAGCTGAAATAGTCTATTCTATTCTAATAGCAGCAGACAGACATGGAAGTTGCCCATGGCAGTTTAGGAGAATGAAATGGTTGTTTCCAAGATGAATGTCACAGGTTGCTAGGAGTTGGAGAGGTTATATATACGGATAATTACCACTAACTTCTGGTTATTTGAACTGTTTTTCACATGCCTTGCATGTAATTCATACAGGGCTTCTTGGTCCTTCTTGTGAACCACAGTGGAAATTGACATTGTCTCTCCTTGCTGTCATCTTTCTGTTTAAAGGCTGTCAGGGTAGGTGTTTTCTGTTTAAAGGACCTGTCACTGGGAGAAATTTTTCTAAGCAATCATTAACATCTTGCTACAACTGAATTTGCTGTTGAAGCATTAATGTGCTGTGATCCTCCAAGCCAACAAAGTCAAATGCTATTCAAGCCTGAAGAATGTAAATTGCTTTGAAAATAACACCTGCAGTACTTGAGAGAAAGCAGGGCAAGAGCTGACAACACTGGGAACCAAGGGGGATTTCATAATGCTCAGGAACATCTTTCTGCCACTTGACAAGTATTAAAATTTTGCCCTTTTAACTGATAAAAAGCACCAGTGACCTGCTGATGAGTTGCAACACATCCCACTTCAAGCCTGACAGTCAACAGTACCTTCACTATGGGGATCTGGCTCAGGTTCTACCACATCCAGTGTGTGACACTGAAATTTGAAGTATTGCTGCCATCTGCAGGGGCTCAACTTGACATAATTTCTGTGTTTTGTTGCTCAGTTTGTCAGAAACAAAATGTTCTCCCAAAATTTGCTCATCAGGCATGTCAAATTCCATAACAATTGCTTTTTGCTAGATACCGCTGTTTCTCAGGCCCCAAAGACCCAAATCAAAAGGTTCAAACATGTTTCAGATGGACTTCTTTGGGTCCAAACTTAAAATAATGCATGACAATTTCATTACACTTCCACCTTTTTAAGGTGTGCCCTTTGTGTAAACTACTTTCTGGTACTACAAAATAGACTGCTACTCGCACAAAGTGAAATCTTATAAATCTGATCAATCATCAAATTTATCCCAACTGTTTCTTCACAATGGAAGATGTGATGGCTTATTAACATGTAACCATACTACTTTGCAGCTTAATGTTAGTCTTGTATGTGCTTATGAACTTGTACCTACATGTGTATTTAAAAGAAAAAAATATTAATAAACTGGTTCGAAGGACAGAGAAAAGTTGACTGGAGTAAGATAGTACTTGGTGCACACTTAAGCTACGTGAGCTAATGTAAGTAAGTCCAGCTTGACAGAAGAGTTAATACTGGTGATGCATGAAGGTTGGTACAATCCATACTGCCTGTATCAAAAGCAATGGGAAACACTGGCATGAGAGTTGTGACTGATCATGTTAAGGCAGAGGGAACTTTAACAGGGGGAAAAAGTATTTGATGTTGGAGTTGCACGTAAATCTATCCTGGAGTTAGGTGTAAATCTGTAGGACACTAAAATGAGATGAGCTGCTATGCATATTGGAAAGGCACAAAGGCCATTGGACCTGACAGTAGCACAATTTAGGAGTGTAAGATGTAGCACAGTTAAAGACACTAGCTGAGGAGTCATGCAGTCCTTCAGACACCAGGATTACAGAACTTGGTCAAACTTGTTTCTTTGCTTTTCTAGGCATTTATAACAGAAATGAAAAACAAGGTCAAACATTTGAGCAGGTATGGGTTTCAGATGTGACCGCATTATGTCTGAGGCCTGGAGATGAAAAAAATGGAGAGCCTCCACTTATGTGGCAATTAAATCGTTTCATTGTATCTGTTCCTGCACTGTGAAAGTGCTGGTTGCAGAGAGTTTTTCATTATTATTATTTATATTACTTTTCTTTTCCCCCATCCTGAACAGCAAGCACAGAAGACAAATGAACTGCTGACTCCATGTACACTTCTCCTTGGCATCTAACAGATTGTTTTGCTTCTCACTTGAAGAGTTCAGTTTCAGGTCATTTTCTGTCTCCTCTTGATATTTTTGAAAGGATTCTCCATCTATTACTGTACATTCAGTAGGAGTTAACTTTCACATCAGAGATAAATGTTTAAGATAGGCAGAAGATTTTTATTTGCATAAAATGAAGACAGTATTAGGAAGCAATTTTCAGATCCAAATTTGTTTTATTTCAAAACTGCTTTGCTTCTTGAAATGGCTTAACTTTATAAACAGCAGCTAGTGACTATGGCAAACAGCTTATGAATACTTGAAGTTAAAAAGCTTTAAAAGCTCATATTAAGGAGTAATATCCAGCTCTATACCTGTGTGATATAATCACCAGGCACTGCAATCTTGAACCTGCTGAACAAACCATACTAAACCTCACAACCTTTCCCTGTGTTACTGGGAATATGGTCAGTAGAGCTCTTAAGTGATTAAAATAAGCCCAGCAATGTTATTGTGCTTTCATTATAAAATGTTACCTGAGTCCAGAGCAAGGCATGGATCAGTTTGTCTCCATTAGTTACAGGTAAACACAACATCATAGAGACAAGGTATGTGCTTGCCATTGTGTGTGTGTTTAGATACCTGCTTAGTGAATTTACAAGCAAAGATGGATGTGTTGCAATTGCACTCAGAAGTGTCTGAGAAAAGATTGGATGTACGAGGTATTTGTCTTGATCCTGCAGTCATCTTATGCACTCAGCCCTCACTGAAGTGCTGCATGAAGACAGATGGGTTAATTCCCCAATGGGAATAGAACCCACTACTGAAGTGCAGCTGAAATACAGCTTCCATTTGTCAGTGGGAATATCACTGAGTAACTATACAAATTCAGGGCTAGGTCAGGACAAGTGACAAAGAGCCATTCTTAAGTTGATTTGTTTCTTATATTCATCAATTTCAAGTGCTTCATCTGTTACATAAAATGCAACGGAATTAGTAGTAGTTCTTAGTCTGGGAGCAGTATTTTACCTCTTGTCCAGAAGATGCATTTTCTCCTAATGGCAGAAGATAGTGCCTTCTAGACCAACACTATACATTGATTTTTGTCATTATCTGAGCATAAATTGTCCTTATCTGAGTGACCAAAGCAATACTCAAGGGCTTTTAAAATACCTAAGTATTTAACTATGCTATTGCTGCTGCAAAGAGAGAGAATTCTTTCTTGCTCTTACAGGAAAAATGTGTGTTCTTACATGTTTTTATATATACAGAAAAATTTAACTAAAGGTCAAGATGTATGTTTCAAGCAGCTGAAAAAATAAAACAAGGGCATTAGAGACCTCAGAGCAGGAAGAGCTGTGGAAGCTGGGAACTAACTGCACCTGCTAGTGCTCTAGTGGTTACCCCAGCTTACACCATCTCATGACATCACTAGGCACATATTTACCTTGAGAATACAAGGTGGAGATGTAAGAAACAAAGTGGAGAAGTTGAAAAAACACAGGTACCAGGAAAGAAATATGAGAACACTGGTGTTTGCAGTCATGATGCGTACACCTTGTTTTGAACAGCTGCCTTCAGTTTCTAGGTGGTATCATCTCCAAGGTGGTTACCCTTTCCAGAGCAGTCCAGTTTTATTCAGCATCCAATTCTTTGTAAGTTTTCTTGCTCTGAGCTAAACTAATGCCTTCTACTGCACAGAGAAAGAATCCCTAGTTAACAAAGGCTTTTTTTCACAATGTTGGCACCTTGGGTCTGAGCATTTGAAATCACTAAAAATAACAGTATTTAACTGGAGCAGAAGGCTGGGAGTACTATCAAAGTTGGAAGCTTATTAGAATTACATGCTAATAGGGATTTATGAATCTGTGTCCCCTGGTATGAGCAGTTGCCCAGCATTCAGGACTTTTCCAGGTTGTTTCTCTGGAGCAGTATATCTCCATAAAAATATAGGAAAAGCTTTGTTTTCCTAAAGCTAACTGTAAGGAGCAGCAGTAAGCTGTATGGTTCATAAATTCAACAAGCACTTAAGAATAAAACAAACACAAAAAAACTCCAACCTCTTGCAAAGTCTTCATCATTGTAATGAAGTCCCATTTCACTGATCTCACTTATTCTGGATGAGAGGTGAGTACCAGGCATGCTGGACTTATGGCCAGCAGACACCACAGACCTCAATAGGCTCCAGCACAGCCACATAGATGAAGAGGCAGCAAAGCCTGGAAATTCTGGGGTTTAGAGAGCCCGGAGAAGCCAGGCAGAAAGCTGATGATGCTCTGCTGGTGTCTGGAGCACTGGATGTTTGTGACCACCCCCAGGTAGGAAATTCAAAGCTGTCCATGCTTCTGTCAGATCACAACAGTCAGTCATCAGGAACTTGGGAAGTGGGAGAGCTGCTGCTTGTGTTCAGTTCTGAGACAATAAGCAGCAAAACAACCCCTGTCACTTGTGCCTGCCACTGCAGGAGCTGATACACCAGCTCAAGAGACTTGTAAATTTAAGAGCTAGAACCATCTGAATGTGTACACACACAAATGTGTGTCAAGATAATAATTTTCTATAATATTCTTTCCCCTGACAGGATTCACAAATCTGACTTGCCATGACTATGACTGGAGTACTCTCATATTCAAAGCATGCCCCATTCCTGCCAATCTGCTGGTTAAACTGCTTCTGTACTGTGGTGTTGTCACTGACTTCCCCCAGGCTTGGCAAGCACTGTCACTTGGAAGGCAGCAGGCAAATGTCACTGCTATCTCATGACAGGATTCCTTTAATCTTTGGCATCCCCTTGCATGGTTGCTTGCTACTTAATGAGTTGCTCTGAAGCACACAGTTAAATGGAGTTGTAGGAAGCTGAAAGCTCTCATTGCTTCAGCTGTTGCTTTGGCAGGATTTTTTGCTGCCTCTGACAGTGTCTGGAACACATGCTGTTCTCCAGATATGACTGAGGCCAGCCTTAAACTGCAAATGCTGTAAACACAGATCCTGAATCTGGGCTTCAGCCAATCAGTTCAGCTTTTTCCAACAACTAGGCAACAGGAAAGCAGATTAAATCCATGACAAAGTTCACCTCAGCTACGTAAACATGGAAATACACATGTATAAAATAAATCACTAAATGTGATTTATATCTAGTTTTCCCTTCACAGGCACTTCTACTCTGGAGATGCCTAGCAGAGAGATATAGCAGAGAGCACAGTCTCAGGGACAGTGCACCTGCCTTGCTAGAAAACAACAGGTGATGGAAATAAGCTGAAAAAATAATAGCCCCATGATTAGGCAGTTATCTGTGATGCTGGACAATGGATTTAAATTCCACCCTAGGTTTACTAAGTAGCACTCATCAAACACTGGGGTGTGGGCCACAGATGTGTTTACATGGTGTTGGTGGGAGCCCACTCTGGGAACCTGGGCTGGCTCTGCCTGGAGTCAGCTGTGGCACTTTTAACTCTGCAGTTTAAGCTGTAGTCCAGGTAAACTGTGAATTAACAGCTGCCAATTGAACACCTAGTCCAAGAGTGATGAACAGCTTAAGTATTATACTTCAGTATTCCCATATCTGTGTCCATTTTCTCATACCTCTCCTATCTCCCACTTTCTGCTGCAATCCCCCACTACCTTTAACTAGTATTTTCTACTTCCTCATATAAATTAAGAATTCTGATATAATTTAATTTAAGTATATTAATTATAAATTAAGAATTCTGACCCATTTGTTCAACTGTCATCCACTTTTCACACATTTTTCAAGTTCAGGGTTATGTACCTCTCTGTTGTTCTCCAGAACTTGCCCAAGGTTTTCATTGTCCTCTTTAAAAACTCTAAGCCATATAAAATACCATGCCTTTTACAATTTAGTGGCCAGGAGAACCTTAAAACATCAAGGAATTTGTTTAAATGATAATACCATTAAGGTTTTGTACCAGAATTAGGAGGAATAATGTAACTCAGGTCAAAGATTTCAAACATTTGGGGACCTCAGTTCTGTTTCTAAAAGCCTTCAGACTATTCAGTAATTTTTGTTCTAAAAATAGGAAGTTGCATTTTTGCCATCCATGTAGTTAGTACCAGCTGTCAAAGAGAAAATAAATCTCTTTCCAATCTTTGAAGCTTTAAAGAACAATTTATTTCAGGCAGAAATGGTTCACTGCTTCATGTTGGGCAGGCTTCCCAAACCTTCAGTTGAAATATCATGCATTTGCCCAAAGAGAGCATTGGAACAGTGTTATTTACAACATTATTTTTGAATGCAAATGACAATGTCTGCAGCTGAAAGGTGGTTCCAGCTCTGAATTAATTTACCACTTTCCAGTTGACTGAAGTGCACATGCTTTCCAGTAAATCCAAATGTTTATGCAAGTCCTAGGCCTAGTTTAATGAGCTTGGGAAGTTTCCCAGTACATGGCTGCTAACATTCAAATACTTGCTAATGAAATGACTCACAAGCAAGCCAATTCCACCTTCCTACAGCCACTGGAAAAGCAAAATGATCAGCTTTCCGTTAACCTGTGTTGCTTCTATGAATCCAGCAGTATGGGCCATGGACCTTGTGCTTACTCCCTGCCTTTACCATGTGCCTGAGCATGCTGTATGGGTACTATGGTCACTGCTTTTTTGTTTGTGACAGCTGATATGTATGTACTTATCAAATGCCTACCAGACCAGGGAAAAGAGGTGTGAGAGAATGTTTCACAAGTCTTTGCCCACTCTCTGATCTAGGAGACAAAGGCCAAGCCATGCCCTTCCATGTACAGCATCAACTATGTGCAGTGAGCCTACTGTACTGGGGAGAGCATCTAGGCATCTTGGAGAAGCAATAGGTGGGAACAGGCTGACATCACCAGCCACAATCACCTGCTCTCTAGCTGCTTCCCTAGTAACAGCAAAGAGTTAAAAAATAATAAGGGGAGTTCTGCTTATGCCCATTGGATCAAGATTGACCTCCCCTGGCTGAGCAAACATCCCTCTTGAGGTCAAACATCCTGTGTACAACACAACAGCTCTTACTTTGCTTATTATCTTTGTGAGTCGTCATGGAAATTAATTCTACGGTTTATTTCCCGATTTCTGTTAGAATCAAAGCTGTGAGGAAAAACATAGGCGCTATGCTAGAACCACGGATGTTTGCAGAGAAAAAGGCTCTACTTTTATGCTTTTACGCTTTTCTCTGATGAAGTGGATGCATGTTGTCAGTGTTACTTTGGCCTCTCAGCAGCTGAGGTAGAGCAAGCCTTTGGTAAACAGAAGACAGGAGGATGCAGCTGGAAAATCATTTCAATATTGCTAGACCCAAGAGAGCAAAGGTCCTTTTTCATACTGAAAAGCAATTGTATATGTTCTATCAAGTTGGAAGACTGAACAAGTACAGTTAAAGAGGTGCATAGTGCCTTTCTGGTTTGTCTTTTACTATGTTTTTGTTCCATGCCAAAAGAATCGTAAGATGCTTTGGGGACATGTGTGCATGAAAGTCTGAACCACTGTTTCCCACTCTCAGAGGTGTATTCAGGAATCCCCTCATTCACATCAGTGTTTGTTCCCTCAAAATAGACTTTCTCAACTAAATCTCTTAGCTGTGAGGCTCTCTCATCTGTCCTGGGTACTTCCAGTGCACCCCAGCTGGATATCTCACATCCTTTGGCCAGAAGTTTCCAAATTTCAAAAATCAAACCCTTCCAACCCTGCATGCCTGATGCCACTTAAGTGCCTCTGCAGGAGTAATGTTTCAGACAGCCCTAACGGCACTGCACTGTCTTTTAGTTACCACCAACCACTTCCTCAAGTTTTCCAGAAACTTGCCTGGTCAAACGTGAAGTCACTCTGTGAGACAACAAACCAGGAACATTTATTCGCTTACTGCAACCTGAGAGGCACGAGAAAAAGCCATTACTTGGGAAACCCGATTAATGTTCCTTGTGCTGTGCTGTAACCATGGCTCCGCAGCCGCAGCTGTGCCTGCTGCACTACTGGCAAGCGCTTTGCTGACTCACCAGCTGATTCACACAGGCAGCTGCTTTATCTGCCTCGTAGGAGCATCACAGGGCCTGCGTGTGGTCCCCCTGCATGCCCCTGTCCACACCCGTATTTAGTGGCTCTGTCTCCATCCCCACAGCAGATGGTCACAGCCCCAGAGGGTGAAGTGCAGGTATCTTTGCCCTTTGAACATGTGCTATCATAGGTCTGGGGGCAGTCGTTAAGATGGAGTGCCCCAATGAGTGCGACCTGTGAAGTTAACAACATGAAAAGGATTCCTTGCTCTTGTTTCGTTGCTAATAGCTGCCAGACTGCTCTCCCCTTCGATGAACATGCGCAATCCCTGTGAACCCTGTACAACTCAGGCCAAGCATCAGTAACTGCACAGGCTGTTATTTAATAGAACCACTGTCCATAAAACATCCTGAAAGAACTTAAACTCTTGTACTTTTTAAAAATTTTTGTTAATTCTATTTTATCAGAATATGAATATGCTGTAAGGTGTTGGGGGGGCTGTGCTGTTTTAGATCTACTTTGTAAAATATTAATGTTGGCTTAGGATTTTTTTTCATACTACATCAATTGCAGAAATAGAAGATAAACCTCTCTGCCAGAGGGACTGTTATTCTGTAGACAAAAACAAAGGAACGAGGGAAAGTTAAACAGTATAGAAGCAGAAAATGAATGGCATGTGCACCTTGCTTCCATTTTCTTTCATTCTCTTTTTAGTTTTTCTCTTCTGCTTTTCCCTGTTTGTAATGTTTCCACTGCTTGCAGGTTTTAAACTGTTTCTTTCAATTTTCATCTCAAATATTTCACTTCGTAAACTTTGTCCAAAAGAGACTGAATCAAAATCAAGGTAGAGTAAGGTTAGGAGATAACTGTGCCCCTTTACTTTTTACTTGTTTTGGTTTCATAAATTAGATTTGCCAAGTGGCTTCTGTGTCTCTGCACTACCTGACACCAGTCAGCTCCAATAGGGTAACCTGCCAAGACATGCTAATTCATCTGCCAGCTCTTTCCCTTCTGATCTGGGTTTGCCGCAGAATTTTATTGGAATGGCTGGTGTATCTCCTCATACACCCTCATATGTGAGGGTTGTTCTCTGAAATTACAACTCCAAACTACCCAGCATGTCAAGCATTTTGGTTGTCATTACCCCAGGACAAAATGATCTTGAAGGCTGTTGCAGTTCTTTTAGACTGAGTTTCTGTATATGGAGAAACAAAAAGGCTGGGAAAAGCTGACACTTGTAATAAGAGAATAAAATTGCATGAAGAAAAATGAAATGAGAACACATATATCTAAAAGCCGTAAATAAGGAAAAGCCATGAAGCACTGAGAACTAAATTTTGCAGTTGTCCCTAAAAGCAGTACGTTGGCTAGGACTTGAAACTGGATTTGAGGCAGCATAGGAAATAGTGATATGGGAGAGATGTTGTGAAAGGTACACATAAAAAGAGGCATACAGATGCTGTATGATTAAGCTATAGGCATATTGAATATTGCATTAATATTTAATATATGGAGAGTCAGTTTCTGGATGTCAGTTCCTCTTGGGGGGTGTTCCATGAACTCCAAAACATTTCACTCAGATTCAGGCTCAAGGATGTGGAGAAAGATCTGGGGAGAAGCTGTGTGTAAAAGACTGCAGGGTTACAGAATGACTCACTGTCGAAGTCTTAACACTCAAAAATGCCTGTAAAAATTTCTACCATGTTATTCTCTCTACCAAATAAAATGAGCTACCTGAATAACTTCTTGAAACGGCCATGGATGTTCTCATATAGAAAAACTCTGTTGAGAACATAACTTGCTCTGTTGTTTTCTGCAGTCCCTCTTCTGAATGCTAAGCAGCTCTGGTGTACATGGCAGACCCATGGCTAACAGTGATTTATTCAATGTGAATGTTCTAGCAGGGGAGATGATGTTTGGTCATATGAGTGGTGATGGATTGTGTTTCTTTGTGTAGTCCTTTTCTCCTGTGCTTTTTTGCTGCCAAGTTTTCTATGGTGTCAGAAATCTTCACAGGTTAGGCTTTTCTCATGTGGCCTGAAGATGGTCAGCTTGTGGATTAGAAGAGTCAGTTCCTTGGCAAAGAGAAAGGAAAAACATTCTCTAGGAAAAAAAAAATGCAGCCAGTGGTTAGTAACGATTCAGTTTTGTCATGCTGAACTGCAGTTAGCTGCTCCTCCTCCTTCCAGGGCTATTTTTTGTCAGATGTTGTGGCACCCTTCAGTGAGCTTGGCTCTGTCTCTGAATGAGTGCAGGTGGGTGCCATCAGCAGAGATCTGGCAGAGTCAGTGATGTCCAGGAGGAAAATACCCATCAGTTATAGATAAAAAGTATGCCAGAGAAAAATATTGCTGCTGTAGTTGTGAAATAAACAGTAAGACAACCAAAGTGAATGAAATCACACGTTTGTGTGTGTGTGAAATAATTGTGCTGAAATGTCCTGACCTCCTCTAGGTATGAGATGCACACTGATTTATAAATGGATTTTTTCATCAAAATGTCGTTATCATCCTATATGACAGCAAAAGGCAGTGAATGTCAGCTGACAACACCAGAAGAGACTTTATTCATGAATGCAAAATACTTAGTGTTGATAGTGTAATAATACTTATTCTCTGATGCTTCTCCTGACAAACTACTGATTACTGTGAAGTAATCAGTAATTCCAGATTACATTATACAGGGAGAAAATTTGTTTTCAGTACCTGAGCACCCCTCTATATTCTGAGATACTTCAGACTTCAAAACCTAAGCTTTCTTTCTCCAAGTTATTTTTTTCTGGAACCCTTCCTTTGGGAATATAAACACCAGATTCTTCCCCTTCTCCAACACTCTGCTCCCACTCCTTTGCTGCAAAATTCCTTCCTCTGGCCTCCTTGTTGGTTCTCCCACTGTGTGGAGAACAGCTCCAAGACTCTGCTAATTTCTGATTCCCACCCCAAAAGACAAGTCTTTCAATTGTGCAGAGATAAACTAGCAGAGCTGCCTAGCAGTAAGGACTTCAGCCATCTGAGAAGCAAGATGGTTTGTCACTAGAGAATTGATTGTTTCACCATGTCTTCAGTGGAAAACCTTCATTTCCCATCTATAATCCAGAGGACCAAGCCTCCATCAAGGATCAACATTTAGATAAACTGCATTAAAATGTCTTGCACTCCTGTAATTATCTTTTGTTATCTCAAAGCACTTTCTAAACAATTATGTAACCCTTACAACACCTTGTAATGAAAGAAATAGAGTGTTTGCAAACACAAAGGTACTAACAAGCTAGAGCCAAAGTTGTCAAGCATGAATGCCTAAATACAACAATTTGAAACCCTCTTTATTTTAGTAAGTTTAAGTATATATCTGTCACTGACAGTTGATTGGATTCTTTAATTACAAAGCATGTGAAAGGAATTCTTACATCTGAAGGCCCTATGTGGAAGGATCCCAAAGGAAACAGTAAAATTGTGGCAGTAAATCCCCCATTAACAGCAGTAACAAAAATGGGAGATTGCCTTGAAAATCACCATATCTAAAGCTGTCATTCAAGGGTGAAATGTATATTAGTAAACCCAGCACACCAAACACTTTCAGAAAGGACACAAAAACTTGACATCCTGTTTACATCAAGTGTTCAGTGCAAAGTCTAGGGTGCAAGAAGAAAGGCTTTGGAGTAGGGGCTGCAAAGACAGATGGGATTACATCTTCCTTGCAGACAGTTTTTAGCATAAAGTACCTGTTTGGTTTTATGAAGAATGAATTTTGCAGGATTGTAATAATATAGTTTCTCTGCCACTCTAGGCCCATTAGGGTTTCAGCAAAGTCTGAAGGTGTAAGCTGGTATACATATGCCTCCCACTGGAGTAAGAAAGAACCTATTAAGATTGTTTTTGCAATAAGAGCATATACCTGCTAATATGCTGCAGAGGAAGAGAATAAAGAGAGGGAAAGGTGTTGTACGAATGTTTGTAAAGACATCTTTCTAGTTAATAGCTATCATATTGAGAAAGGAAAAGAAAGTTCTAAGTAAACAGAAATGGGAGAAGGCAGCCACAAAGCACGAACAATGACTGCAGCATAATGCTTTTCTCTTTCCCATCAGGCACTCCTGCATTTGCTAGCACTTGGGTACTAATTGCCTCATACCCAAGACCATGCAGATCATTAACCCAGCATAAGCAAAATGTTGGACCTGTAAGAGCAGTATCAGACTTTGCAGCCTGAGGTCTTACAGTTCCATTTTGTTTCAGAAAAATCATTGACTCTGTCTCTTGCCACATGTAGAAATAATGAACAGAAAAATCTATGGGGAAAGGGAGGGGAAATTGCCATGGACTTGGTCAATAGCCAACTCTTCTTCTACACATAAGATTAGCCTTAATGCAAATCACCAACTGGATTCCTTACATCTGCTTACATTACACACATAGAGAGTACATTTGTTGAACAGTGCACTTTGGAACAGTTTCATGGATTTAGTTCCAGAATAAACTTCATGCTGACATGTGTTTTGGTACTATCTTTTTTACTTCTCTTTTCCTTGAAGTAGGGTTTTAGACTGTTGAGAATTCTCTCAGAAACAGGAATAGACCCCATGGCACACTTCCTCAAAAAATGCCAACATCAGTAACAGCCTTAGTCCAATAAAGAAGTGTCTTGCAGAAAACGTGTATAATGATGATGGTATGTTATTATCATACTTTTGCATTAGAAATAATGCAGCTTTTCATCATGAGATGACAAAAA
>NDXB01000696.1:0-80408 GCA_002631895.1 Agapornis roseicollis
AGGCAGGAAGGAGGGGTTGAGTGGGTGAACGTGCTGCCTGGCTGGGTTCAAACTACAACACACATTCAAAACCTGCCTGGATGTATTCCTGTAAAACCTGTTCTGGGTGACCCTGCCTCAGCAGGGGCATCCTCTCTGGATGATCTCCAGAGAGGTTCCTTCCCAGCCTAACAATTCTGTGATTCTGTGACTTTGCATGTCTGGTTTGGATTTTTTTTCCTTTTTCTGTTTTTTGGTTTTTTGTTTGTTTGTTTGTTTGTTTTTTCTTATTGCCACTCACCTTTGACAATCACTTCCCTTCCCTCTTCACTAATATTTATACTGCTGTTGGTAGGATCTAGCAACAGTGGAAAACTTCAACCAACAAAATATGGTAGGGGTATGGAAGGGTTTTGAAAGGCCTCTGTTTGATACAAGTCAGATCTCTTCAAACAATACTTTGATCTTCTAGACTTATGTTTCAGTATTTCTGTCCCCTTAAGATCAGCTAGGTTATTTCTGTATAAATTCTATCATGTGAACTCTGCCTTATGACAAGAGGTTGGATCCTTCAAGCTTAATATCACCCTGTTTGATGTTTATCATACCGTTTCCAGTCTAAAGTGCATCCTGCTTTATATGTTTTTGCTGAAGTCAACCATTGCCATAGACATAGATTCTTTACTGGCTGCAGGTAAGCTGGAAGAGGAGACCAGCCTCCAGGTGGCTGTCTGTGTCTCCCCAGAAGAATACTCTGCCCTGTGATATGTAGCAGCTGATCTGCTGTGACATTTTCCTTAACCCTGTTGCAGTCAACATGGACTGGATTAGTGCCAGCAAAGACCTGTTATTAAGCTGTTTATACTAATCAAATTTACTTTTGGCTGAAACAAGCACTCAAAGAAGTAGCTTAGCTAGGAGTCTGAGAGAGCCCCAGCCAGAGGGTGGAGGGAAGCTGTGATGGAGCCATAGGCTGATGGGAGCCCTTCTACTGACACAGCTGAAAGAGAACTTGTAGTCACAGCCCCAAGCTTAATTGGAGTCTGATGAGACTATGACTCCACACCTGCAACCACAATGTGTGTTTTTATAGGGCAGTGAATGCTGTCCCCTCCCACACTGGAACACCTTCCTACATACTGAGGTGCACTGTATNCACAGCCCCAAGCTTAATTGGAGTCTGATGAGACTATGACTCCACACCTGCAACCGCAATCTGTGCTTTTATGGGGCAGTGAATGCTTTTGCCTCCCACGCTCTTACATAGAGATGTTCACTGTATTGTTTCAAACTTGCTCTTCCCAGCTTTGGCTCATCTTCTGTATTTACTCAGCACTTTAAATTGCGGAGCATCTCAAGTGGGCAGGATACTCTCTCCACAACCAGCCTGACCCTTGAGAGATAAGGCTTGTTCTGCCATTCTCAGAGAGTAACAAGGTGTTTTGTCAGCAGCACTAGGTAGTGTTTTGTAACTGGGGAAATGATTAATTTATTCAAATGAAATTAAAGAGTGGAGAGAAATAGAGGGTGTTTAGGGTAGAGAGGATGCAGCTATCCAAATTTCAACATAGCTGGGATATTTAGCTTAAATGTTGTGTTCTTTCCCAATATTCCTTGGGATCAGTAATGGGAGCAAATGGCCATTTTAATGTATATGAAATGAAGAATGCTTTTCAGTAACAGGAAGTATCTAACAGTATTGTAGAGTAGTCAGTACCTCTGTCACTTCTAATGGTACAATTATTTTTATAGATGAAAGTTTGAATTAAAACTTAAAGATGGTGTAGTTTTAGGCAGAAAGCCAAAGCTTGAGTTACTACACTTAGTGACTTCAGGAAAAAGGAAAAATAATACAGATGCTTACCCATGTCTCTGGTTTTTAAAAGGAGCCCTTGACTGCTTTTGTTTTATGTCTCTTTGGTAATATTGACAAGGAATCAGATGAGAAATAATAATAAACGGTTCAAACTGGGAGCATATGTGCATGGTCTCAGGATATATGTTAGTTGGGTCTTTGGCTGGATTTTTTGAATCAAGCTGTCATGATTTTATGTGATGGGATCTATTCGGACCTGCTTCTTAACAAGGATGATGTTTAGGCTTTTTTCTCGTTTATCCTGAAATTGCTCACATTTTCCTTCTATTTATTCTTTTAGGTTTTTCTGTAGCTTGAAGAGGTCATTTAGATGGGCGTGCTGGTTGATTAAAGCTTGTGTGATGTCTCTCTGAAACTGTAGATGCAAACCTCCCTTAGCTAATGTTGAGGTGTAGAACTTGTATCTCTCTGAACCTGAAATTTTGTGCATGGTAAAACCTAGGTCCATCACTAGTTTTTTCTGTGGAGAGTGATAAAGGGATCACTGAGGGGTTTTATGTCAAATAGTGCTTGAGCTGGTTATGAACCAAAATATGAAAACAATGTTCCATATGCTAAAATCTGTCTCTCCTCGAGAAGTCTTACATTTCAGAATTGGCTTTTCCGGTTGGAAACGTGTGTGTGTGTGGTGGGGGAAGGGTGCAGAGGTGGTGGTGGATGTTGTTTGCTTGCATTTAGAGGAAGTTTGTCTTTGAACAAGCTTAATGTCCAGGTATTCTATAAAGATTTGGTTTTGGAATATCCTCAGATGTCTAAATTGTGTTTAGAATAAAACCTGTTTAAGGATAACACATGTAATTGCTACCATGGGAAATGGGATAAACATTCTAAATGGAAGGTTTTTAGAAAATAGATGGTTATTTGCAGTACATGGATGAATGGATTTGAGATAATTCTGTCCTCTTCTATGTGCTGTGGTTCTTCTAGCTACACATAAATGAAAGACCAAGGCTGTGTCTCTCAGGCTCCAAATACTGATTTTTTCAATCAGTCAAAACGAAAAAGAATTGGAGATTTCCAGTTTTGCTTACTGGTCAAACCAAGGAAATACAGTATTGAGCTGGTGGCACTTGAATTAGTCTGTGCTGAAATAAATCACAGGGTCTTAGAGGTCTGTGTGTGTCTTCTCTATACATATGCTACAATTGTAGTGACTAAAGGGTTAGTACAACTTTAAACTTATGCTATTCCATCCCTGGTAGTTTAGTAATGTTTTAGGATTGCCGGTAGTGATTTTTTAAATGTGTTCAAAGCTTGCAAGGTGTGAATTCCAGGCCCTCTGGTAACAGCTGGGAATCCCTAATTATAGTTCACAGGTTACACATTCACCTGACAAAATCAAATAAATAAACCCTGAAAGGCAAGAATTCCACTTGCATAGTTAAATTCTGAATGCTTCAGGTGATTTTGGACACTGCCTACTGCCAAACTGGGCAGGATGCTCTCTCCTTTGTAACCCCCTCACTTTGCCTTTCCACTACCCACTGTGCAACATCCAGGAGGTGGTTTAGGGAGTTAGGTCATAAGCAAGGAAATCCACTTTACCAAAAATGTTCCTCTTGGTTTATGTCCCAGATAACTTTCATCAGCCTGTAAGGCAAGCAATAGTGGTGGCCTAGGGGAGGGAACAGAACCACACAAAAGAAAAAAGATAAGGGGAGCAGCATCCTCTTCTTCAGTGTCATTAGGCTGGCTCAGGCATGTCCTAAAACTTAATACCCTGATAAAATCAAATGCAAGATAGAAGCACTTAAGTAAGGTTCAGGGTTTACCTATCCTCATGTCGAGTTGTCCAGTGCCTAAACTTACCATAATAGGGATTTTAAATAGGACATCAGTGTCACATTTATTGAAGTATTACCCTTATTTTTACTTGCTATATTAGACTATTCCTCCACCTACTTAATACGGCACATTGCTACATTTACTCTTTAGTTTGCAGCAGGTTTAGTGTGATAAATGGAAGAGATACAGGCTGCCATCTAAAAACCACTGCTATAGATATTTTATTTTTGTTTTTACTATTTTTGATGAAGAACAGATGGAACGAGAGTCTCCTGGTAGCTGAGGCACAAAGAGAGCTGGTTCTTAGAAGGGAGAATGGTGATCACTGCTTAAAGTTTTATGTAAGCAAGTGTCTAATTCCCAGCCATTGCAAAGTAGGCCTTGTCACAAAAAGTCTTGCATTGTTCTGAAAGCCTGTTTTTGTTCCGTGGAAGTTTATGAAGAAGTTGGTGAATTTCCTAGCACATTACAGGGTTTCCAGAAGGAGAAAAATTAGCAATGGGTCTGCTCTGCTTGAAAACAAGCAAAATTACACCAGAAAAATCTTTCATTTTCTCTGCTGAGTACAAACCCTGAGAGTTCCAGCTTGAACCAGTACCCCCAATAAATATTTAAAGGAGATGTCCCACAGGAATACTTTTTTACTCTGACACAATGTGGCATTTCCCTTGGGACCTATGCCAAGCATGAGTGGGTAAATCTAAAAGAGACCGAGGACCCAAGTTTATCACTTTAATGCAGATCCTTACACTCCTGCCTCCCTCATGTGGGAGAATGTATCACTCATCTTTAGGGCACTGAAATCATGGGTTTGTTGGAGACATACAGCATTCAGACAGACTCAAAACAAGATTTTATGTGCAGATGTCTTCAGAGTCCTACCACTTTTTGGCAAGTATCACGTAGTGTATTTCAGGGTAGATGTCATTTTAATGAGGCCTCCTAAAAGTAAAACACACCTGAAGATAACACTTGTCCTGGGTTTAGCAGTGGCAGTCAATTTTTCTCTTTCTTAGTAGCTGGTGCAGTTCTGTGTTTTAACTTTCGGCCTGGGAACAGCACTGATAACACCGATGTGTTTAGTTGTTGCTAAGTAATGTTTATTCTAACCAAGGACTTTGCGAGTCTCATGCTCTGTCAGGGAGGAGGGGAGGCTGGGAGGAAGCAGAGACAGGACACCTGGTTCAAGCTAGCCAAAGAGGTATTCCATACCACAGCATGTCATTCCCCGGGGAGGTAAGGGGGAAATAACTGGAAGGGCACACACTTCCCGGTTGGGCTTGTTTTCAGTGGGTGGTATCATACTCTCTTCCCTTGTTATTTTCTTATTGTTATTATTATTGGTGGTAGCAGTAGTGATTCGTGTTATACCTTAGTTACTGGGCTGTTCTTATCTTCACCCATGGGATCTACATTCCTTTGATTCTCCTCCCCATCCCTCCAGGAGGGGGGAGGAGAGTAGAAACTGGGTTTAAACCATGACACACACTAGGATAAAGCCTGGTGAAAATGTGTTTGTCTTGCCAATGGGAATCTTAGTGGGGAGAAAGATCTAATTTTCAAAATAAACTCCACTTAAGGAGAAGAATACCTTCCAAAGAAGAGAATGGTATTGGTTGGATTGTGTCTGATGAAGAAGAGGAATGGATGGTCAGCTTTGAACTCGTAAGAAATTGGGAGGCACAGAGGCACTGCAACAAGCCCCATGGTACCAGCTGCTTCAGTGCCCTCTTCGTTGACTTCCATGAATGACTTCTGGATGACCTTGGACACAGCCAAACCATCTTTCCTAGAGATTCCTGACAAATCAGCTTTTCCCCAGTCAAAAACATTAATTGCTCCCATCTGCTGGAGAATTTTGTTGAGAATGTAACTTTCCTCCATCTTGAACTGAGGCAGGTACACCTTCACTTTCAGCTGCTGCATCCTAGCCGGGCTGGTCCATTCTACTAGTTTTTCATATGTCAGGGTGCGTTCGAGCTGTAAGGTGATATTGACCATAATGAACAGAAAGAAAAGATAATAAGGTTCAGTTTTTCATTCTTACCTTCTGACCACACTGGAACAATGTTAAAGTATTGCTCTGTTTGCAGCCCATTATGTATGTTACTAAAGAGAAAAGGAAGTATTACCTGTTCCAGACCAGTAAAATCCTCACAGAAAACTTCAGGAAGAAGAATGAACATGCTCATTTCACTATCAAAATATATGAGCTCTATCACTTTCATTCTGAGTTCCTCTATGATGGCCATGTTAAAATAACCTTCTTGGAACATCATCTGCACTGTCCTCCTCTCATTCTGGAACATATGAAACATACTAAGGGAAAATACAAAAAATATCATCTTGGGTTTAATTGGTTTCAGTATTGAGATAAGAGTTTAGTCCAGAAACATTATTTATACTGGTAATGGGTTTCATGTACTTGTAGCATTGACAAGTTCCTGCCTCTTAACTGTAGCTCCAATGAAGTTATCCATTTTTAGAAGCATAAAACCTACTTTTCCATTTCTACTGGTGCCAGATTACTTTGCTCACAACTCCCTTCTTACATCCTTTTTTATTCTGGCATGTCACATGAGGAAGCTGATGCAGCCATTAATTTGAATTCTTCATGAGTAATGTATACATTATCATAGAATCATAGAAAGGTTAGAGTTGGAAAAGCTCTACTTCCAACCCTGTGCCATGGACAGGGACACCTCCCACTAGACCAGGTCACATCATCCTGACATAATTTGGTTTTAGCTCATTTGTCTTGAAAACAAACACTATTCTGTTGGTAAATAGTAGCAGAGGAACAGAGTCCTCAAATTCGGTCACAAAAGCAGACTTTTCAGAACAGCATTGTTAGTTGCAAAATCCTCAAGCTAGTGCATGTGCTCAGTGACTTTGACTAGGTTCTCAGCTGCATGAGACCCACTTCTGATGTGAATTGATAGAAAGTTACATATCTGGTTATAAAACTGGAGAGATGTAGCTTTCTATTGTTCTAGCTGAAGGTTTTTGTCTTGAGATAACAGAGAGCAGGATAGGTCCCCTCTGTTGCTGCAGGAGACCGACATCTGATTTCCATCCCCTGGCTGTCTCAGTTCCTGCATATACTGTACCTTGTTCAGATGGAAATATGTTTCCTTAGTGTCTTCTTTCTTAAATTCTACTGCCCATTTTCCTTTAAAATATATAGCACTGACCAGGACAAGTACAGTAGAGGGATCAATGAACCCAGGAGAAAATAGGTCTTTGATTTTACCTTTAAAAATAATGAATTAAGAAGAATTATTGCTTTGTTCAGGTAGTCAGATGCACTAGACTGTCAATAATTATTTCTGTAAATCTGGAAAGTAGTATAATGCTGTCAGACAAATAACAAAACATTTATGTATAGGTTTTGAAGCCAGAAACTCAGGGCATTTTTGTGTTTCTTCCTATTTTCATTTCCTATTAAGCAAAAATCTATAGTAAATGTTTACTATATAACAATCTTGCTACTGTTGGAAAAATAGATGGAAACTGAAATTTAGTCACAATATTGCTACTGGTTCAATTGTAAGCCAAACAACCCACACATATTCTTCTTCACCTTTTGTCTCATTTTCCACCCAAAAGTTAATTTTATCTGTGGCTGCTTCTTCAGTGTATTTAAAGTTGACTGGTTCCAGTTCTGATTGGTAGAATTTCTTTGTGGAATCCAAGTATTGCTGAAAGTACAAATGACAGAAGTTTATCACAACACGATGACTTTTATAAGACAGATCATTTCATGGCTTCAGAACAATTCCATGTAGTAGATCAGCAAGAAAGGAATGAGTAAAAAGGCATACATGATAAAGTCATTGACTCAAGTATTCAGCTTATAGAGAGATGTTATTCATTAAAAAAAAAAATCTTGCAGACCCATTTTTCTGTATTTTCAAGCTGTCCTGAGCAGAAGAAATGTCTCAACACAGGAAGAAGAAGATACCTATCAAAACCTGGTACCTTTCTTTAAGCTTACATATTTTTATACTGTCTGCATTCCCCCAGCTACCAAATGAAGGTTATCTTATTTTGAACAAATAGCTGGTATTGATAATGCAATGAGGTATATGCATGTTTGTATATATATATTCTGTGTAGATATATGCATAGTAAAACATATCACTCCTAGAAAGTACAAAACTTTCAAACTGCTGGTCACCTTTTTCTGTCTCTGAAAATTTCTCTTTACCCAGAGTGCAAAGTTTTGGATGCAAGATGAAATCTGGACTTCCAAAGAGAAAGGTGGTTACAGGGATAAACCAGCAATGTTCCTAGCAATACTCTTATAAACACCTTATGCCTGTTTTCTTAAGAAAATTATCTGTATGCACTTGCACTGCCTGGGTTGTCAGGAATGTTCTGAAATGGTGTTGAGACTAGTTGATGAATATCTCAAAGGCTTTCTTCTAAGCCTTGTTTGAAAAAGCAGCAGGAATCAGAGTCCCATATTCACATAGACTCTGAAGGGAAGGTGGAAGAGTGACTAAAATCATCTTTTTGGAAACAGATAAGACACTGGGGAAAAAAAAGGTCTGCTTTTGGTCACAGACCTTTGTTCCTTGGATAGAAATGACACAGCAAGTATCAGCTCTGTTAGACGCCAGTTGTGCGTGTCAAGGATACCTTGTGTTTCTTTTCCCTTTGCCATTTATGATGGAAGAAATCCTGCAGAGCTTGTAACTCAGGAGCTGTCAAAATGGACACCATGGCCACTTACCTGGAAGAATGGGTAAGTAATTTCTCCAAAGAGCCTGTTGGCGATGCTGAGAGAGCAGCCTTGTCTGGGTTCACTCAGTGCAGCCAACAGAGCCTGGAACTGGGAATGGACTCCTCCATCTTCTTCACACTTCAAACATGAAGACAGAAGTTTCATGGTAGGCTTGAGCTTTCACCATGCAAAACTCGACCTGAGGGTGAATTGCATCTCTCCCTTTATGAGAAGCCTGGCTCCACCCAGATGATATAGGCATTGGATTAAATGCATGAGGACACAACGTCCAGGTACCCCTGCACCAGATGTACGGAATGACAAAACAATCCCCCTTCAGGCCCACACTAGTCCAGAAGTCTACCAGATTAGAGCCTTGGAGGAGTAAGTTCCTAGGTACCTTTGGCATGCCCCTGTAGACAAACCTTTGCAGGTATCAAAACTCGCCATGTTTTAGATTGGTACTGCTGGTTTGATTAGAAGCCTGTAACAAGAAGGCTTAGCTGTTGGAATGTGTGATCTCACCAGGCCCGTAAAGAGGTAATAAACATTCTGCAGATCTAAACAGAGAGTGTGCTCAGCCCTGCTGTGCTTTCTGATTAAGTGATTATTTGCAAGGAAAAGGGCTGACAAACCTGCACCTATGGCTTCATCTCAGAGCTGCAACTGTGTCTTACCTTCTCGGAAGAGTATGTGTTTTCTTGGCTTGTACTGCTCAAAACTTCACTGAAATGAAATACCTGAAATGTAAATATTGGATGAACACAACTGAGTGACAGTACCTCAAAGCTTAACCAGTATCGCAAGCCTACCCCAAAACACAGCCAGGCACAGTCAGTCCCATTTGTCCTTGCAAGTAAACAAGGTTTGTAGAGGGTGAGTTCATGAAGTCTTTGAAATCTTTCTTAAGAAAGAAGACTTTGGGTATCCAGAGAAGACAAGACTGTGAAAGGGAACCACCACTTTTGAGCTCTTGAGAGTGGAGAGATACCTTCAAAACACTTTCTTTGGCACTGATATATTCATTGCATGATCAATTACTGTAATAGTGTTTAGTCTGAAAAAGTATGGTGTTAGAAATAGTGTAAGAGTGGGTACTTTTAGAGGGCTTGCTGTGTGCATCACTCCTTTGGATGCTTAGGAACTGTATCAGATGGTACCATTGGCCTCTTGGCTCATATCTTGTCAGCATCCCCTTTTCAGGGCAAAGGAAACCCACCTTCTCAATCTGTTCAAGTGTGTTGCCCCTGGCTCCAAGGACAACCATCCCGAAGGCAGCTGAGAGACTTAGTGGGGAGAAGAAGATGTTTTTGTTTCTTTTTCCCTTGCTCAGCTCTCTGAAAAAGTACAGACAGAACTTGGCATTGGCTGCGCTGAGAGAGCACATTGTGGCACTGTGCCTGCCTGCAACAAGGGAAACAAAGGTTAGGCTCCTTGTCCTTACACTTGCTAAGCTTAGATGCCTTGCTAGAGCACAGGAAAGTTTTCTGCAGTAAATTGTTCAGCACTTTCTGGAATATTCCTGATTCCCCATGTCTGGGATTTCACAGTGAGTCTGAAAATCAGCACCCTGAATGGCAGGAGAAACAGATTTTCAGAAACTGTTCTGAGCTCAGCTGTTTCTCAGCTAATTCTCAAGAATTAGCTATGCCTTTGCTGTAATCACAGTTGCAGCTCACTTTATCTTTCTTGCCTCAAGTCTTTAATAAGGCACAGGACTTATTAATTGCAACCCTTGATCATACCTCACTCTCTGTCTCTCTCTAAAACTTGTGTGTGTGTTAATCAGCTCAGTGTGTATTAATATGTCTCACATATTGTGTCCTTCTAAGGCTGGATCCTTAACAAATGTTTGACAGAAAATTGATCTACAGATAGGATCACTTAGTAAGATATTCATCAAAGGCACATTGTGTATTAGCAGAAAGCTACAGTTATATTTTTTATTTCATCTGCAGCTTTAATACTTTTCCCAGAAATACTTCTGTTACAATCAAAAGTATTACTAGCGGATGATCTTGAATGTTCTGCAAAACTCCTCACATCTTGCACCTAGGACAGAGTTCCTTTCTTATGAAAGCCTTTTCCCAGTCTCTTCATCCAGTAATGATGTAGAAACATCTGATTCATTAGAAAGTCAATTTGGTGTTTTAGGGTTTCCACTATTCTAAGTCTCGTTTTGATTCTTACTGCGCCTGAATAACTTTTTGCACAGGTAGGGAAGATACCTTTCTCCCATTACACAAGAAGAATTAAATTATCTTGCACAAATATTTAAGAGAAGGGATGGTGTAGAAAAACTATGCTCTCACAAGTTACCACTCTGGGTCATGCAGAAGAAGTGGGAAAAGGTTTGGGTTTAATCTTTAGAAACACACCTGGTAAAGGCATTGTACAAATTCAGCTCAGCTCATTCACACAGCCCATACATTTCAGTGTAATCCAAAACATTGCACAGCATCTTGACAACATTCTCACGTCCTCAGAAAGTTATGTACAGTGTATATGTGCTAAGCAGATATGTACATCACTAATGCACATATCAATTTTTAGACATTTTATACTTATGCCATTTGTAATGTAAAAGTTAGAATTAAAGGTCAGGGAGATATTTACCTTCTCCTCAGGACTGACGGTGTCGACTGTTGAGATTGCTCCAGAAGCCCTGTCATCAATGAGATATAAAGCCATTGCCACTCCCAGTGGCAGCATAATTTTTGCTTATGATGAATCACATTCTTGTCTGTTGCAACCAGTTATTATAAGTATTGGGACCTTTTGTGGAATCTTGAATTTTTCCTCATCCCTAGGAGATCAGGAAGAAGACATAATTTTAAATGCATACCAAGAGGAAAAAAAAACCAACCAAAAAAATCCACCTAATCATAAAAAGAATGCAAACTCCTAGAAATAAAGGAGATTTCGGGGGGGGTTACATGTACAAAAATAAAGTCTACAAAATTAGATGCATGTTGCTGTCTGAAGTGTCACCATTTAATGCAAACGTATGTTTTTGCAACAGAAACTAATTATTAACACCTCTGTAGATGGCACAGTACCAAGGGAAAGCAAAATATTGAAGTATCTGTTTGGCCAATTGTGACATAAGGTAGTGGTCCCAGAATTGAAGGTGGGGCAATTTCTTCTGCCTACTCCAATTCTGTGCTTCTGAAGACTTCTCTCTTAAAGACCCCTTTTGGAGACCTTTCCCTACCTGTTTTCTTTCCCAATTGAAACTGTTGTCCTTAACGGAGAAGAGAAATTCAGCCATTTGTTGCAGAGTTTGTTGTATATCCAACAGCTTGCACAAATAGCAGCTTGCTTTCATTTGTGTGACATCCACAATTCTAGTGGCCACATTGCACACAGTGCACATCTGTGTCAAGTGTGTATGTGCAGTATGCTGCAGCTGAGAGCTCTGCAGCTGTTGCAGTGATGTAGCACTGATTGTGTACATTCATCTCAACCACACTTCATGGGTGGGCTAACTCTGGTAGACCTGGGAGGCTATGCTTCCTGCAGAGACACTGCAGTTCAGCGCTCCCCATGCATCATCTGCCTTTCCTTACATTTTCCTGATGGAAATATGAGGGTCTTGGTCCTCTCCTGGGGATTCCTGATATTTCTACTGTAAGTGGGAAGACACACGTGGCACAAGGGAAACATAGAGAAATTATCCCTGTCCTCATAGCCTTCTTTCAAAACCAAAATCCATTCCCACTAACAGATCTCTTAATAACTTTGAACAGATATGTTGAGCAAATCTTTGTTCTTTTGCAATTCCATGTAGCCATTAATTAGTTCTGTTTGAAAATGACAAAAATGTGTGACTGGAAGGAGCCTTGAGACTGTCTATTGCATCTGCTGCCCTAAGGCAGGATCAAAGATGTCTCCATTACACTTGATAGGTGTTTGTTGAACCTGATTTTAGAAGCTTCTAGACAAGGAGTTTCCAAATCTCCGTTAAGTTTGGTTGCTTCCTAATCCCTGGAGTTTTAACTCATCTCTGTCCTAAATATTTCTACTGTAAGTGAGAAGACATATGTGGCACAAGGGGAAAAACGTAGACAAATTATCCCTGCCCACATAGCCTTCTTTCAAAACCTTGCGTTCTGCAGGTGTGTTTACAGGAAAGCTGGACAAGCTTTGTCCACACAGGCTTTCCACAAGACAGTGATGTGCCAGCTAAGTTTAGCCTAAAACTTCTCATTGCTTTTTATCAGTGACTCTGAGGAAACCTGGTCCTTGCCTTCTATTGCTTCAGCAAAGCAGGGACAGCAAAGACAGAGAAACCTAGTTATAAGAGGTACACGGTTTCTTAGGTTGTTTTCCTAAAAAAAGAAAATCCTCCCTCACATTTAGGTTGATATGGTGTGTGGGTGGGCAAGTATTTGCATGAGCATATGCAAGCACAAACACTTAGAAGAACACTGTTTTGTAAGTACTCTAGTTATTACAAGTAACATATATTTAGGTATCAGCCCCACCAGATACAAGGCTTCCCTGTCATTTAGGAAGCTCTGAAGGCAGTGTCATATCAGTCATAAGATATTCATGAGTTTATTTCTTTTCCAGTTTGAATTTTATCCTATCTTTTTTTTCTTGGAGCACTTCTTCTTGCTCTTGGAATAATACTAAGGTTCATTGCTGGCCAGAGGAAAATTAAAAGGATTGAAGAGGGTCATGGTAGTCTCAGAATCAGGAGAATGTCTTTATTCCTTTCCAAAAATAAGCCTCCTAACAGGAAAAGAGCAATAACAGGAGGATTTTTTCTGTGTGGATTTTTTGTTTTGTTTTGAAAGGTTACAGAGAAGTAGCTGCTGAGATGCATTGCATGAAAGAAGATGAAGATGTAAAAGCGCTGCAAGCCCAAAAGAAGTGACAGATTTTGTTTTACATAGATAGGCTGCTCTGGAGAGAGTGCAGATTTCAAAGACAGACCTTTTGGGTGGTGGCCTGGTGCTTGCCATGGTAAAGTTGTTTTCAGTTACAGAAGAGTGGATTCAGACTGCACTGCTTCCTACCCCTTAAGTTCCACAAAGTTAGCTAGGACTGTAAATAGTGCCACAAGTTTCATACAGCACTGTTTACTTGCACTGTTCACCTGTTTGTAGTCATAGCAAAACACAGTTTTACAGCAAAAAGCAACAACTTACTCTGTACAGAACAGACCATCAGCACATCCTTTGTAATTACTCTTTGCTGCAAGTGGAATAACCTGCAGTAAGCCTGGATGGCTATAGATCTCCCTTGGCTTTGTTTTCACTATTTGCAGTCATATGCTTCCCTTGCTGTCAGTGTCTGCAGGACACAGCCAGGGAATCAGGTTCTTGCTGAGGAACAGAGGCTGATTTCAAGCTTGACACCAAAGGCTCTTCCTAGCCCTTTCATCTGACAAAACGAACATTCTGCTACCACTCTGAGGCTGCTCAGGTGGTAATTACAGAGTAGCTGATGTGTTTGAGGTTGCCTGTGAGTAAAGGTATGATTGGATAAGTAGGGTTATTGAAACAGCAAGAAAGAAATGAGGACTCCTGTGGTATTCACTGGGCCAAGGACCAAGAAGGCCCACCCTGTTTGCATATTTACATCTGCTGTGTAAGCATCACACAAAATAGCAAGCCTTATATATCAAATAAAAGCAATTAGAGTGATAAAGCATCTGTGGTGACCTACAGAACCTTTAGCATGACAGAAAAATAAGTCTTGAAGTTGATGAAGATGTGGGAGAGACTTCAGATGCTCCTGATGGTCTCAGCTCATTTGAGAATCCTCATGTGAGCAAAGTCTGGCATTACTTCTGGTGATTTTCAGGCTGTATGAGTGAAAAACCTGGTGAAAAGCACATACCACCTTCTAAATTGCCCTGCTGACTCTCCAGTACTGAAATGACTGTCAACAGAGTGTAGGAATTGATGAGTGTCAATTTTGCAGAGACTTGGGCCACATCCTGGTCATTCAGCTTGCTGGGGAAACAGTGAGTACTGTTTTCTTCTACCTGAACTTCTTTCTGCACCAGAACTCTTTCCATGATTGTAATTGACCGTTTTACTCTCCAGAGACATTTAGACATGACACAAAACAGCATCCCAAAATTCTTTACTTTTGATTCACCTATCTTATTGGCATCCAAATAAAAGCTCTAGCAATGTAATCAGTTCTTCCTGCTGTACCTTCCCTGTTCACACCCTTTCTCACCTGCTCACAAGACACAACTAACAAGAAATTACATTTGTGAGCAAGGATGTCTGCATTTGTCTTCTCATCTAGTTTCCACAGAGTAAGGGGTTATGGCTAGACAGATAGACATTTCTGCATGATGTTATTTTATAACACCACCTAATCCAGGCTGTGTGACTGATCTCATCTATAGTATATCTAAATATCATCCCTTTGTGGCAATTTAAAACATTTTATAAGCCAAGTCTTTTTACTTAAATAACAAATACAGCATTTCATAAAGCTGTGAAATACAGATTATCTATAAATATTCCTCTCCCAGAGACGCCTCAAGTAGTTAAAATTCTGTTGATCTCAATGCATAGCTTTGCTTGTCAGCCAGCATTGTGGGGTGCAGTGATGAAGGCAGTAGAGAATATTGTTTGCTTCTTAAAATGGGGCTGTTTTTTCTATAGTGATTAACCACTGAAAAGAGATAATAGATATTCTTATGCAATAGAACTACTGTCTGGGGTTTTTGAAAGTGCAAAGAACATTGATTTGCATTTTGAAATTCATTCCTACATAGATGGCAACTGGCTTTGGGGATATTTTTTTAGCAATAAAATATATGCATGAATGACAATTCTGCTGACATGAAACATCAGAATTTCAATCAAGACAACAGTCAATAGATGATATTGCAATGGTCTTTCAAGGCATCACTTCTTATTTAATTGATGAGCCCCTGATAATCCTCCAAACCAGTCATTTTGCAGCCCAGAAAATGATGAAAACCCAGGGCACAAATTCAAAATAAAAAATGCCTATCATAATTCTGGTGGACTTTAAGTGACATAAACGGGGGTTAGGCATGTTTATGCATGCCTTTTTCCTTGTGAAATGGAAATCCCTTGGGTTTTATCACTTAGGTATTTCTCCTTAGAATACTCAAGATTTTTTCAGTGTTACTGAGAATATTGAAGAGAGATAAACTCTCATCACAGACATTTGTTGTTTCATCTCTAACAGAGGTAATATATAATTAAGCAGGTTAATAATTCATAAAAAACAGTGTATCTTTAGAAAATTGGGGATTACCACAGGAATTTATACAGAGCTAATTTAAATTAAATTTGAGAGATTCCCAAACACTTTGGGGAACACAATGCATCCAACACAGATAGGGGTTCATTTTTCCCTTGTTCTGGGAGCTGAGTTGTAAAAAACAAAGGGCTGCTTGGAAACATTTCATACCTGGAGAAATGGTAGAGATTTACTGCAGAATATGCATTCAGCCATTAGCCACAATCTACATGGTGTGCATGCTACTTCCTCTGTGGCTCTGGTACCCAACTGTGGAAAATACAACAGCTGGGCAGTGGCTTTAGTGTAGAATAAGCCAATAATAAAATCTGCTTTCCATATGGCAAATACGTTTCCAAGAGTCATGTGTATGAAAAAGGAATGAAAAATCTATTCCCACTGACAGATCTCTTAATAACATTGAACAGATACGTTGAGCAAATCTTTGTTCTTTTGCAATTCCAATATCCCTGGAGTTTTAACTCATCTCTGTCTTAAATCATCCTGGCTGTAAATTGGAACAGTTACATCTAGACATTTTCAAACTTTGACATACATTAACTGGCCAAGTCATGCAAATACTTATTAGACAATTTATTCTTTGCACAAGATATAGTGTTTCAGAGTGTTTCTCAGGTTGTAAAATGTAATTATTGTAGATGTACTCATGACCAAGAACTTACTGCTACTAATCACACTACACAAAGCACCGTGGGTATTGTTAGTTACTGAGCTACTTCAACAAGTTATAGACTTGGAAACCTGAAACACCCCTTGGGGCTGCTCAGCCCTTTAGAACATTGCACAGTTTTCACAATTCTGAAGAGAAAGATACTGCTTTTGACTGTCAGACTGGATGTTAAATGTAATGGTTCTTCCCGTGACAGTCCTTGTGGTCTGATTTCCATAGCTAGTCATATTATGCAGTTGCTTCATAGTCTGATATATTATTAGCATAAAAGTTTGGGGATGTCCTTGCCAGTCCTTACAGCTAGTGAAATCAGATGTACTGTGGTCCACAAGTGGAGCGTGATAACCAATATTGTTCCTGTGTGGTCAGTGACGAACTTTTGAAAACAAAGTAAAATTGGGAAATACCCTTCCCAAGCAGCCAAGCCCTCGGAAGAACTGCAGGTGTATAATTTGAAAACACAGGGCCAAATTCTCAGCCAGTGTAAACCGGCTCATCTCCAGGGAAGGTGTGAAAAGAGAATTTGTTCCCATGGAAAAAGGCTCTTCTTCAGGCCATGGAATAATGTGGATGTGCAAATGGTATGTTTTCCCCATCCCGATATGGAATTCATATTATATATCATTTCATCATTCTACAGTTTAAATTTCCTATCTATACACCTGGGGTGACCAAGGACTACTGAACTGTCCTGAAAATAAAGTTCTCTACATCTCTCCCCATTTCTGCTTTCTCTCAGTTGCACTGACTTCTACCATTGATAAAGCTGTTGCTCTCACATTATTCCAGATAAAATTTGACAGTTTGACAGCCTTTTCATTTCTGGCTGGCCTCTAAACCAGATTCATCACCTTGTGAATACCAGATACTTGTATCCCAGCTGGTTGTAAACATTTATGTGTAATCTAACGTTGAACCTGTGACCAGTATTACTTACTAACAACCTTTATAAAACAAGATCCTTCAACTACACAGAATAAAACATTAGAAAAAAGCAAACTTTAAAGCAATATGCTTCCATAAACCATTATTTTATGCAGAATATGCAAAGTAGTCCCTGCTATTTTGGACTTGCATGCTTGTTGGATGTGAATGAGAATGTCTTGGCAGAACATGATGTCCAGTAGTATTTGACCTGGGACACCCATGTGAAATCTATTCACTCAGAGAAGCATCTCACACTGTTCCAGATGAAGGCAGGTATCTAACAACATAATGCTGATGAAAGGACATTGAGGATGTTTGCGAAATCATGATGCAATACTACCCATGCAACTTTGTGGGCCAGTGGAACAGTGTCCCTGTGGTATAGCAGCAGATACAACCACTGCTACTGCTGGTGGAAAGTACCATTTGACTGTTTTCCTAAACCTATGTCCTGTGCAAAGTAAGCTTTGCCTCAAGCTGCTGGAGGTAAACAGGAGCTGGAGCAGTATCAAATACTTGTGGGGTGACTTCAAAGCTCTGATCCTAACAACAAGCTTTCTCATTTAAGAGTGCGGAAAGCCTGTAACTGCATTTCTTCATTTGCAGAGCTGCAGTTTGTTGACGTGGGAGTCACGGACAACGCCAAGATGATCAATGTGATCAAGAGAATGCAAATTTATTAGACAAAGTGTCAACCTTATATATTCTTAGCACAGCTACATGGATTTGGCAATTGTTGATTGGGCACCTTAACAATGCTAGGATTGGATAGCACTGTCCTGGGAACTCGACCCTCAGAACTTCTCAGCTCCCCCTCTCCTCCGCTCACCTCTGAGTTCTTACAGCTGGTGTTTCTTTTACTCCCTATAATCCATGGCCTTCAGTTTATCTCAACTCTGTGACTGTTTTTAGGCAGGCTGCCTTACACCAAGGCCTCTGGAATTTGCCCACAAAATGTCTGCTATTACACAGCCTATCCACAGCAGTTTACTATACATTTGAGATGTGGCTCATTCTTTTTTCCCCTCTGTATTTGGAAACCAGCTACAGGATGTATCCATAAATACATTTTCCTTTTGTCTGCTTAGGTGCTACATGGAGAGATACAAGTGTGAGTTCATTTCATGAGACTTCATGACAGCTCTTACTGCTTTCTGGTATGCTCAAGTGTCTGGCAGACTCAGATGGAGACTTGGGGCTGAATTCTGTTCTCAGGCCTGGGTGTAAAACTATCATAATTCCTCCAATATCAGATGACCAGTATTTAATAGCTTATAAATGGATAGTGTTTAAGTGCAGAAAATTGTATAGGCAGAAGAGACCAGAATTAGACCCAATTTAATTTTGTGATACAGCTTCATTCCCTCTGTCCCACCTGTGAATCTCAACCATCAGGACTGCAGGCTTCAAAACCCTGGAGTTACTAACATTCAGTAAAACCAACATGTACTGCAGTACTTCAGTCACTCTTGCACAGGCAGAAATTGAGCTTTGCTATGCAGAAGCAAACTGCACAAATACACTTAGAAAACAAGTGTTAGATTACCACTGAAAAATCAGTAAATACAAATTTAATGATTCAAAGCCTTAGCTGAAGGGGGGTTTGCACAGAAAACACTCAGCTCACTATTTATATTATAAAGTTATATTGTAAAGTGTTACCTGTTCAGTAGGCTCATCACAGATGTCTTCTGGAAGAAGAATGAATGTGTTGAGATCTTTCACAGTGTATGGAAGCTCCAGCACTGTCACTTGCTGTTCTTGCCTCGTGGCTAGTTTTTGTTCTCCTGTGTGACACATCATTGGTGCATTCTTGTGCTCTCCCTCAAATACTGCAAGTAAACCAATAGTCAAAAAAACCCAGGCAAAATTAAGCAGGTAATAAACCCTATGGGATCAACCTGCTTGAAATGTCCACATTGCACACAGTGTGGAGACAGTTGGAAACACAGAGCCTTTCTCAGGAAACTCAGCACCCCAAGCACTGAATTGCTCCCAGGAGCAGGTTTCAGACCATCCTTAGCACTGCACAGCAAAGTGCACCTCACACTCTGTCCTGAACAACCACCTCTGGGCAAATCACCCCTTTACTCATACTCTTGTTCTTCCCCTCTCCGCTCCAGTGAGCTCCATGCTCACTTTCACACCCTCAGTTTATTCTCTAAAGGCTGCTCACCCCGTAAATACAGTCACATAGTCACAACATCCTGTTTTTCTTGCAAGAGCTGCTACATGGTTTAGAAGTGCTGGTTAACCTTCAGACACTGTGCTTCACTGAAATATATTGTATGAAACCCTTTCTCGTTGTTTGGGTATTGTGTAAAACATGAAGCACACTGTATGAAAACAGAGACCAGTGAATTGAACTGCCAAGACAAAACCAAACAGTCTGGAAGGGCCTTCCTCTACCTCCTGAATTAAAGGTAGCAAGTTCATAGAACCACAGAATCATACAATGATTAGGACAGCAAAGGACCTTAAGATTGTCTAGTTCTAACTCCCCTGCCGTGGACAGGGATGCCTCACACTAGACCATGCTGCCCAAAGCTCTGTCTGACCTGGTCTTGAACACCGCCAGGAATGGAGCATGTCCCAGCACTTCTAAGATAACTGCCTTGCCATTTATTTCCTTTTGCATTTTTCAGGAACTACCAAATTCCATCCTGCCATTAAGCAAGCTTGTTTGCTTGAGCAAAGAATTTGGCTACATCCTACATCCTGGGATTGTCACACCCATGACATGTGGAAGTCAGCCCCGCAGGCAGAAACACTGCTGCCTGCAACACTCTGCTCCCCTCCAGCTTTTTTCCAGTACTACTGCTGCCCTGGGGAAAGCTGAAGCAGAGAAAGTTACCTTCTCCTAGGAAAAGCTGACTCCAACAGCTTCTTCATTGATGGAGGGTGGTGTCCTGGTCTGTCTTAAACCAAAATTTATCACTGTGTAGCCTTGCTGCCTTCCCAATTTATTTCTGAAGAAGGAGCATGGCTGGGAAATCAACGGCAACAGAGTACCAGGAGAATAGCTTTCTACATCCTGCAGCAAAGTGGGAGACACAATCCAGTCTCTTCTAGTTTTCTCTCTCTGAAACAAGTAGTGAAAGAAGGAAATACATCTTTTTCCCTCTCAGAGAGGGAGGGACCCTCCTGATGCCTGCTGCTTCTCATTATCTTGCCATGCTGCATCATCTCAAAGACGAGGCATGCATCTGCAGAAAGCAAGAGGGAAACAGAAACAAATCAGAAAATAAGAATCTAATACACAATGTTCAGAGAAGCACCTCTCCCTGAAGGACCTATATGCATCAGATAACCTATGTCTCAAGGGGAGCCCTAAAAACCTTGCAGCAGATGACAACAGCTGGGTCCATTGCCACAACATGTTATTTCTTCTTTAACCCAGGCCTTTCTGCAGAGATGCAATCATCCAGCCTATGCCCCAGCAGCTTCTCTGCCTGAGGGCTACACTTAGTTGGGGTTGTCTCAGCATGGGCACTTTATCTCAGGGGTCTCAGCATGTTTTTCTTCCTGTGTTAGCAAGAGCCAGGGAGTGGAGGGAGAACATGGTGGTCTTCAGCATCACATCCTGGGAGTTTCGAGCATCTACCAGACTGTAGGTCAGGAGGTGGAAGGCCTAACCAGAAGGTATGAGACCCAGTCCAGGGGGCAGAAAGAATCCCAGATACACAGCTTTGGGAACAGATCCTGGCAGCAGGATGCTCCTGTATGGTAAGAATTTTAGGGCTTTTTCCATTGGCCTCATGCAGAAAATGATCAAGAGGAGGCAAAGTGAAGGCACCACCAGCCCAGCTCTGTGTGGTCAGCACTGCTGGTCATGTGAAGGGAAAAGCACTGAGCCACAGCAGCTTCTTTGTCCAGGCTGGTGCTCCTTGTCCCTCCACAAGGCTGGATGTGGGATTTACCCATGACACCACAGAGAATTAGACACTGCTATGGTAGCACTTTCACCTGAGGTCCTTAGCTCTGAATACTTGCTACTGTACTCCAGCTATGGATCTGGTTTCTTAACCCTTAGGTCTAGCTCACATATTTCACCAGAACTATGTGGGGAGCTTGAAGCATCGATTGTTTTGGCTTGCAATGAATGTGGGGCTCATAAGGCTTTTGTTGAGCTCTCCAGCCACTCTCAGCCAGCACCTCTGGATGGCTTGCACAAAACAAGCAAAAAAGGCAATATGGTGGAGTAGCTCACGTCTGGAGCAATGTGGGATAACCAAATGTCCCTGGGTATGTCTGCCAGGATCCTTTCTATTCATCAGCATTCACAAACAACAAAATGGGCACCACTCTGCCAAAGCATTTCTTTTTTGACTCTGGAGGCTGTTCTGCTTCACAAGCAGCAGTCAGGTTTTTCACAGTGTTTCCCCTGTGGAACAAAGTGGCATTCGTTGTCTCGTGGCAGGTTGTAGGCTGAGCACTGTGTTTATTTTAGGCCAACAGAGAGCTGGCTCCATTGATCAAAATGCAGCCAAACCCCATATAGATATCACAGGTTGATTGCATTAATAAAATCTGATAATATGGTTTGGTGGACTTTCCCCTATTATGAAGCTCTGGATTGAGAAAGCCTTCCCCATCAGAGATTGCCCCTCTACTGTTTAGTAAGATAATTTCTCACTCAGCAGAGTGACAGCTGTGGAAAAGGCAGGACTGGTCATTGCTGGCCTGTGCTTTGTGACGACAGATTGCAGGGGAGAGAACAGATAGGCAGCACAGTGGGTTGCAGTGGGGGCCTCTTGGAAAAGGAGCCTGACGGGTGTGAGTGGGGGCAGAGCTGTCTGCTGCAAGGTTGCAGCTACACTGAGTGCTTTGCCAAAAGCTAGATGCCTCAGGAGGCGTTGTGCAAGGAAGGAAGACATTCATCAGGATATTCAATAGAGCTCCTTCGGCAGTGTCCTTACAATGTTTTTAAAATCGATAGTATATGTATGGAAAAGCTGGACCCTGTTTCCAAACTGCAGCAGTAAAATGAGGGAATAATGCGAAACAATCTTGGAGCTGTGTAGGTGGTAGTGCTCTTACACAAAAGCTGTGACACACCATCTCATAATTAAGAATGTATAATGCCATGCCTGTACGTTCAGATGAAAAAGCTGCATAGTCACACCCTCTAAGGAGCTGAAAAGCAGCTCACAATTGAAGTACTTTATCCACTGTTTTCTTTTCAAGGCAGATATTAAGACAGTGGGGAAAAAATTCACACTATCAGAAAGCTACAGACAAAAATAGCCCACTATCATTGTTAGAATACCTGCCCACTTTATTTGAGTTTTTTTCTGTGTTACTAGATTAAAACAAGAATAGTCCCAGGAGCAGAGACTGGAAACCAGAACTTATCTATAATAGTTGTTGAACTCCAAATTTATCAATCCTTGAGTTCTCTTCTTGTGCCATTAGGCTTTATTCATTTGTGTAAAGGATTCAAGAGGAAGATAGGCAGTTCTCCCACCCAGCCTGTGCTAAAACTTAGTGCCTGAAAGTGCTTTGCGCATTATCCTGAGACACAGGCTTGAATTCCAGCAAGTGAATGGGATACACTGAAGACTGGCCCTTCACATCCCAAGCCACATGAATTTCCCCAGTGCAGAAGTTACGTACTATTTTCACTTTAAAAAAAAATGAAGTCATTCTAATGGCAGTTTCAGGGAGCTCTATTTGAATACCTGCACAAGGTCTGCTTTGAATGCATTCAATAGATGTTCTCTAGGGACTTGCATCTCAATGTACCTCGTTCCTGAATTTCAGCATGGGCAAAGCACCTCCTTGCTAATGTCAAGGCAGTTCAGAGTAAGCAAACAAAAGTAGTAGCTGCTCAGAATTTACAGAAGGTGCAAATGAAATACCTACAAATTTCAAATACTTCCACATGCATAAGAAGATAAAATTTTTCTTTCAGGTGGCTTTTTGCATGTACATGCTTAAAGCCAGCCTATGTTCTCTTTAGGAGAGCCACAGCATTATTCTAGTGTTGCTTCTCTTTTCTTCAGCCACCTATAATTCTGTGCATTTAACATGTTATTCACTGATTCTCCATTACAGACACAAGTAAAGTACAGTTAGGAAGTGTGACTTCTGAATCCGGTTTTCATAAAGCCTGTGAACAAACACTGTGATGTAGAAGTGCTTATAAATCCATTTAGGAAATGAGCATACTTTACCAAAAAAAAATAAAATCAATGATCTACTAAAAGACATTTTTTTTTAATAAATATGGAAATGAGAAGTCTAGATTACCCTGCTGCCATTGCTGTGTGACTGACTGTGCTGCTGGAGTAGATTAGCATGTTGCACAGTACAGAAGGCATGAAACTATTTACATTACCATCAGCCAAGGCCAGGGTACTGACTGATTTTGTGATTTACGGGCCAAAGTGTGCCCCTCCTCTTAGCTGATACCAGGGAAGAAGCGAATACCTAACTCACTGAGATGGTGAGCACCACTTGACCGAACATCCACAGCTGCTAATGAATCCTTAAGAAGGTCTGTGGCCATGCAACTTGGAGAAGCTGAGACACTGCAACCCAAATGCATCATGCCAAATTTCAAGGAGTGGTGGAGACTTGCTGTGTAAATTTCTACCACCACCCCTTGAGAGGAAACCACACGCAAACTTAGCTCAGACTGAACACAAACAGAAAGAAAGATACTGTAAAAGTGAAACTTTCAACACTGATTGTGTCTGTAAATCCAGTCTCAGGCCATGAGCACGGGAAAATAGTATTTCTTCACCTTATAGGTCAGGTCAAAAGATCCACATTTTGCCAATAACCATTACTCCAATCACAGCTGAGTTTTTCCCAGTTACTTACAGTTCCAGATAGGAGTAGGAATAAAAGGCAGATCCTACACAGTTAACACGGGATATTAAAGTCAGGAGAACCTGAGATTTTGCGATGTGCATGTACGTTTGGGTCTAAGACACAATACCTAATAACTCTACTGGGTTTATACCAGCTCATATGTTTTGTGATACAATGTGGTTACCATAAACTAGTTTGACCAGCTGTAAATCAGTAACCGATCAAAGTTTGGTCGAGCTAGCCAGATCTAGCTAACTGATGTGCAAGATGCAGAACCATAGAATGCAGTTTGTCTAAGAAGGGACCTTTAAAGATCACCTAGTCCAACCCTGGGGGCTCACGGCAGAGCAGCAAACACATCTGAACCTTGATATTTGCAAAGACAATGCTGGTCCCTTGATGAGCTGTGAACTGCAGGGAACGAAGAGGCATTGGACATAGCTTGCACAGATGGGGATTGGCTGAGAGAGGCACAGCCTTTGGTAGAGTTTGCATCAAGGGGCAAAAAAAGCAAAAGAAATATGTCACACAGACTTTGTTTTTTCCCCTTCACAATGTTAATCTTCTTTGCATAGTACATGAGATTGTGGCAGTCATAAAAGCACTGCTATTGCATGTACCAGAAATGTCCCAGATGCATCCCTTACACCAAACAGGGCTCACCACATGTCTTCATGTTCCCATGCTCTGGCAGCACAGAAATGGCCCTGCTTAGCCAGCATTAAATGGAGATTTTTACTGCAAACCTTCCCCTCTATTTCTTTCACTTCCAGGACTAACGTCCATCATTCTGCACTGATAGCAAGTGCAGGTCCATCCTCCTGCTAACTCCACACTCTGGAGTGCCACTGAGAGTTGGGGTGTGTATACTCATTTCTGAGAAAAGACAGGAATAAAGGGAAAGTTTTTTCCATTGTGGCATTTGCCACTTCATCAGTGAAATACCCATCCCTCCATTTTCAGAAGCAGTGTTGATTTTTGAGATTGCAGCATTCAAAACTTCCCCAGAGAAAGTAAACACCATATGATCATAACTTTAGTTAACAAAAGCTTCATCTAGTAAGTAAATTGGGCTACCTGCAACTCCAAATTAGACAGTGAAGAGTAGGTTGTTTATTTGACTCTTTTATTGTCCTGCTCCTGTCTGTTCTTGCTCAATCAGGTCACCTAGAGGACATTACTCAGGATTGCCTAAATGGCTCTTGAATACATCCAGGGAAGGAGACTCCACAACCTCTATAGGCAACCTACTTCAAACCCTTTCTTCATTTCTCAGAGCATGGAGAGAGCCCCATCTTTCAGGTCTGCATCTCAGATTGTTAAAATTCACCAACAGCAGCATGTAAAGAAGAGATAATATTTATTGAAAGTTCACGGCTACAGTTCACACATCAATAACTTCAATGGGGTGCTTTAGAACATTTTCTTCCTATTCTTTGAGACTGGAAACACTTGGTTTATCCCCATATAAAGACAACCTTCTTTATTATGTAAATAATTAACCATCATTAGAAATGTGTGGGCTTTTATCCTGTTACAGCAGACAGTGTGCGTACAAATTTCTCTTTGGAGTCATTTTGGAGACCTTAGGGAACAAACAGGAGGGATAGTCCAGAGAGGTGGTGGAGTCCCATTCCTTAGAGATATCCAAAAGCCATCTGGACATGGTCCTGGGCAACCAGCTGTACATGGCTCTGCTTGAGCAGGGAAGGTGGACCAGATGACCTCCAGAGGTCCCTTCTAACCTCAACCCTTTTGTCACCATCATTAATACACAGGAATGCATATGAATGCAGGAATACAGCAGCATATGTGGTCGCTGAGGAAAAAAACTGTTATTCATATCCAGTGAGGTTAAGGCAAAATTTACTCTTATTCTGGATTAAGATCAATATTTGCAATTCAAGATGCCTAGTGGCAGAGCATTCAATTGGTTGCTTCTAAGCTAAACTGGCTGTAGAGATCACTTTGAAATACAAACTAGCTGTCAGAGGATTAAGAATGCATTGGGGGAAAAACAATACAATTTCTCATTTTGATCCAAGTTTTTCTCACAATGTTAGAAAATGGCCCCGATTTTAAGGTGAGCAGAGTTTGCTGAAGAAAAGAATGGTATTAGTAGGATTATGTCTAATAAAGAACAAGAAAGGGTGGTCAGCCATAAAGACTTCCTTGAGAGGAAGAGACCTCCTCACAATGGCAGCTGCTGTACTAGCTGCTGCTACAGTGCCTTCCTCATTGACTTCCACGTATGTCTTATGGACAACATTTGACAGTACCAGAGACTTTGCAAATGACATTGCAGAAAGGTCAGCTTTTGATTCATTGAAGACATCGGTCATCCCCATCTCTTCTAATACCTCATTGAGGTTAAAGGTGCCTTCAAGCTTGAATCGAGGGAGGTATACCTCTACTGTTGTCTCAAACATGTGCTCTGAAGAGGCCCACAGCATTAAATTTTCATAAGTCATTGTGCTTTCAATCTAGAAGATGGGAGGAAAAAGAGATTAAAATAGTGAGCAGCTTTGAAAAATTCAGACATAGAACTTCCAGCCCAGCACATGATATATAATGCCTTACCTGCTCCAGCCCACTGGTAGATCCATCAGCGATATCACCTGGCAGCAGGATGATCATGCTCAGTGTCTTCTGAGCATAAGGGAGTTCAAGGACCTGAGCACCCACCTCCTCAATGTAGCCTAATTTAAACGTTCCTTTCTGATACATCATCTGCACAGGTTTTTTCTCATTCTATTTAAAAGAATTATACAGTCAGTACTGCTCTTAATACTTAAATTTATTATAGGTGTAATATCAGCAGTCAGGGTTTCAGCAGTAATTGCTGTTAGGCTAAATATTTTTCTTCATTTTGTTGCACCTACACTGACACACAAAATATCGGCTTTGCCATGTGTAAAGAAAGGGGATAATTCTTTAGGGAAAACAAACATGTAAACAAACCAACCAACTGTTTCCCTGCAACTGATCAGATAATGAAGTTGCTTAACAGTGTTACACTTCCAAACAGGCTGATGCTGGTTGGATTTGCAAGTCCTACCTTGGACTGGGATAAAGAAGAAATAGCACTGAAAGAGTCAGGCTGTCATTCATCAGACTGATCATTTAGACAGGAAGCAATAAATAGTTTAAAAGCAAAACCATAGCCTTTCTCAGGTATCCTCTTCTAAGTTTTATTATCTTGCCTTTCTTTGTGATGGGGTTGTTTGAAAGCTTCATAAGGGCTCAAATTGCCTTTTACACTTAGCACACATAGATAACTTTTAGAGTAGTAAAAGAAGACTTTTTCTAATGATGTTTTCAAATCCTGCTAGTATTGATTAGCATGTGAAGAAAAATATGCTTCTCTATGAAAAAAAGTCTCCTGCCACCTCTACCCAACAGGATGGGCAGGTTAAATTTCCAGCTCACCCACATCTTGCTCACTGGCAGCTGAGCCCTGGGCATTATGCTTCTTTGTTATGCTTGCTGCAGTGCTTACAGTATCTAGGGTAAATAATGTTAAGATTTATTGAACGCAGATCTACCTGATTCAGTTTAAAGTCTCTCTGTACTGTTTTTTGCTCCTCAAACTTGTGTTCCCAGGATGCTTTGAAGTAGATTACATTCACCAGCACTAGCAATGCATGTACATCAATCACACCAGGAGCAAAGAGTTCCTTGATTTTGCCTAAAGGAAATTTCAGAATACACAGTATTTGTTAGTTGCCATTAAGACTCTGGACTGAGATAATTGTCTGTGAACTTAGTTTTGGAGAAACTTAGAAATCCAGTTCCTCGTTTATTCAAAGGGGCAACATAGGAAAAGAAGTGGTTGATTCCTCTGCACTGTTAGCAGTCAGGGAGGACAGGAAGGGCCATCAAATTAGCCAGCTGTCAGTGTCAGTAACCATATATATATATGCCAGATGACATTAATCATAAGGATGGAAGCAGCACCATTAGTCACCTATTTCGGGTTACATAAGAGAATCTTTCCCTTTGTGCCAAGTGCAGCAGTTAACCAGCTGTGGAGCTTCCAACTTTATACACAGAAGCTGAAGTAGGAGTTAACAGGTTCACAGGCTTCATATGAGCTCCCAGAGCAATGATGGCTCCTAACCCTGGGCATAGTGACTGGTGAACTTTCAGCTCTCTTACTGGTAGCCAACTGGAGTGAACAGCTCTTTCCCACATCAGTCACAGACCACTTTGCCAGTACAAGAACAGGGTTGGTCAGGAGATGGGCAACTGATAAATTACAGAAGCTTTTAAATCAATTTGCCCCCCAGTAAGTTCTGGTTTATGTTCAGCCACAAGATTCAGAAAACTTTCATCCTGCTGCTACTGCAGGTCTGGCAAAACTAAAGGAAAATGCCACCTATCATGTTTAGTCTAATCAACAAGAGCAAATGGCCTCTGCTAACCTGTCAAGGGCAAGAGCTGGTTGATTGTCACTTGTGATAGTGAGTCTTGCTTGTGGTAACATCTCTGATCTTTGCAGGCATTGCTCTACCTATAATCAGGTCTTCAGTCATCCTCCTCCCTTTCCCCCGCCCACCCCAGGCTGTTCCCAGTCTCACCATGAAGCTCATAGCTTCCATCCCCTGCTGTCCTGTCTCTGCATTTGTGGCTGTGCACAGGAGCAATTTCTCTGGTTGAGCCTTACAGGTCCTATTGAAATTATCATGCCAGGCATAAGGGCAGGAGTACAAAAGTATCTGGCAACAAACACACATTTAATTCAGAAATAATTTAGCTGATAAATTACTGTAATATTTCAAGAGTGAACGGGAAGACATAATGTCTTTAAACTGCGTAAGGCTAAACACCCAGAAACATGAGCAAGTCTGCTTTTCGTGCCCTGAAATTTCTTTTGTTGAAACAGTGTAAGAAGGCAGTGATAGTATGGCTACAGATTTATTTTGGTTTACCTTGTGTCTCACTTTCAACCCAAGTGTTGATTTTTATTCTGGCAGCTTCAACAGCACCATGAAAGTCTACTGTTTGTAGCATTGCTCCATATAATTCTTCAGAGCACATTAGAAATTGCTGTAAAGCAAAATAAAGATTATGAATTGATTAAATCCGTTAAGCACTTATTCCCTTTTTAAAGAAATCAGTGGTTCAGAACTATTTTAGAAATGGTGAGGGACCTGCTGACTACATAGGGCAAAATTTCATTCTGGAAACATCAACCATCATAAGTTTATTCAGAGAATCTTTGAAAGAGGTGCTTATTCTATTGCACAGGCAAAAGAAGTAAATAACTAGGAAGAAAGCCAGAAGAAAGTCTTCCCATGGAGAACTGCATAGCTGAGGTACAAATAAAACAAAAAACTAGAGAAGATGCAAGGTGTGTTGATTAATGCTTAAATATCCAACTCATTCCACAGAAATAACTGACAGAAAAGCAAAGATGTAATAGCAAGTTATCTATACTAGGTAGATGGAGACTGCTCTGTTATTCAGTAAGAAAGGAGTAAGAAGTTCAGCACAGCAGGCCTCCACACGGAAGGGTATAACAGCTCAGGTGATAAACCCTCTCCAAGCTTCCTGCTGCTGCAGCATCCAACTTGCAAGCACAGAAGTAGCTTATGGACAGCTCAAATAGGCATATTTGTCTGTAGTCATACTCTGACTGAGTGTAAACTTACACCAAAAATGAACGGACTCCTGCTTTTTTTCACTCTCTAGCCACTGATATCACAGGATGGGTTTTTTAAACAAGATAACTAAAAGCTGTCACTCTTGCCTCTTTTGACACAGGAGGGGGACATCAGCGAGGCTCACAGTTATAGAGAAGCTTAAGATCAAGGCCACAGCAGTTAGCAGATACAGGTAACTTACCTGCCGGAGTTCAAATCCTTGTTGTATAAAGAGGTTGTTGGCAAGGGTTAAAACATATCTTTCACCAAGGTTTTGTAGTTGTAAAAGCAGTGCCTGGAACTCTTTATGATTGAGGTCTCCATCCTTGTTACACTGGGAATATTAGATACAACAGCAAATATAACAATTCCTCCGTATAGTTTTGGTTGTTGAGATACATCCTAATTAGATTACACTATAGGGCTAACTCCTGCTGTACTGATTTTTAAATCCAGATAGTCTAAGCTCTGTACTCTGATCCTCCTTCAGCTGAGAAGACTCAAGGCTTTGGTATTCACTTCATGGAAGACTTGGCCCTTAATAAAGTATGACCCTGTATCAGGCATTTCCTACTGGATTAGGCAGTCTGTGAGTGTGCTCTTGACTCTCTCCAGTGGCAGACTCTAGTGCTTTATACCTAGAAACCTACCGCGCAGTGGAGACAAGGCTCCAGTGCTCTCTACCCCAGGACGTACCTGTGAGGGGGAAAGCTGTCTCTCCTGGCTTCCTTCTGGCTCTCTTTCTGTGCTCTCAGGATCAGATCCAGGGCTCGTTCTTCCTGTAGCTTTCCTGGCATGGAGCACCTGCAGTTAAAGATACCAAATTATGGCAACTGCAACTGGAATAAATGTGTTTTCCTTGGTTAAAAGATTTGCTATGCTGCCCTGCATAAATGGTGTAGATTTATGAAAGATGTTTCCTCAGCTTCTGCCAGGCTAAAATGACAGACTTGAAATTGTTCATATATTAATGTTCAAATTCACATTTCTATTTCAGCTAACCAGGAAGAACTTGCACTTAATCCCTCAAATTGTTACTCTCCACGACCTCAAAATGTTTACATGTGATTTGTATTTTTATCGTTACAGTTACCTTAAATTTCAAAACAAAAATGGAAACTATTCCTTGTTTCTAATGTGAAGTATCTCACTGAAACATGTCCAGCAGCTTCTCCATCATAATATGACATCACACATAGACAATCTTTATATTGAAGATACTGGACTTTTCCTAAAATAAGCAAGAGTTCCTGTGTATTTGGTTCATGCAGCAAGATTATGATAGCCATGAGCCTGGATGGGTGGCCTCTGTAGGAAGATACTGAGGACTGATCCTGTGTTAGAGCTGGTTCCAGCTGGCTCAAAAATGAGTCAAGTCTGTTTTGACATGACAGTAATTGGAGAGTGATGTCCCTGATCTTATTTCAACCTACAAGTTCTTTTGTCTTATTTTGTCTCCTTTTTCTTGTTGAAGAAAGGGAGTGACAGCATGGCCCAGAAGCCACCAGCTAGGTCAACCACTCACGCCCTTGAAACCTCATGAGAAGGGCACATCTACCTTGGCTGTAGGTGACCCAGCAGCCAGACTGTGCACATGGAAGCATTGGGGCATGATGGATGAAGACCTACCCATAAACAGCCAGCTACTGGCAAGAACCTGTGCCTTAGTATTACTGTTCTCTTACCACTCATGAGCACAAATGAGAGAAGAGGATTGCTGAAAGCAGAACTTGGGCTGCAGGGAGTAAAGGCAAAGCAGTTGGAAAGGTGGCCTTTACCTCCTCCCTGACCACTCTAAGTGAGACGGTTTGACTCTTGAATACTGTGGTAAGTGAGCTGATACTTCCAGCCACCCATATGCTATCACTTCTGGTTTCTGCAACTCTCCTCACTACCCACAGGGATCCACACTTTCAGTATTCTCATAGCAACCACTAGAGGAAGCACCTGCCTGTAATTCTGAAACAAAGCCTGACATTCTGACTGCAGGAAAAGTAAGAGTGCCCCGCTGTGGTGTATCACCTCCTCACATTTAGCTCTTACCCCCTGCGCCTGAATCTGCATGGGGTATGGTGTGACTCACAGATGCAGAGGGCAACGATCATAGTGCACCAAGCACGACTGTGAAGGCAGCACCTGTGCTTGTACTCGTTGCTTGTTTCCTATGAGACCCTCACACAAGTCATGCTAGGATGCCCAACATTTCCGTTAGAGGAAGAGCAAGCAATATGGAAGCATCTCAGCATGTTTCATTAATACTTACTTCTTCTATCTGAGCAGCAGTGTTGTTTCTTGCACCTAGATGGACCAGGGCCAGGGCAACAGAGATGCTCATTGGAGAAAAGACGATATTTGTGTTCTCTGCATTTCTGTTGAGCTTATTGTAGAGATCAAGGCAAAACTCAGTAACTGGTCTAGAAATGGAACCCATCATGAAGCGGGTTTGGCTGGGAGAACAAAAGAAAGAAGAAATTTAATGCATCTGGTGCTTAGTTAGACCACACTGTGAAGCATCTGCCTGCCCTGAGATTGTCCCATAGCTGCTAAATAAAAGAAGTTTTCTAAATTCCAGCAGTTTGAAACAACCATCCTTGCACACATTTGGTAGACCACGCTACCCAGCAGGAGCAAGGGCACAGAAGGTTTGGAAAAGGGATACATGCTCACAACATATGTGAGCTCCTGAGAAAGGATCATTTTTCTGTCTTATCCCATGGTGCATCTTCTTTCAGGTCATGGTGTTGAAATTAGTCAACTGTGGATTAACATTTTACTTCTCCAAACTGGTTTCATGTATGCAGTTACATCAACTCTTCCTTCTTCTAACAATTTAAGATTAGTGACAGAAACTTGATGACAGAAATTACTCCTACATATAACCACGTCTGGTAACCAGATGTATGAGGGTTTCAAACAACAGGTTTACGAAAATAAAATCACTATTAATTAAATGTTTTCTTATATGAAAAAGGGTCATGAACAGATATGGAAGCTGAACTACATATGGAAACATGAGCAATTTGAAATACAATTTTTCACTCCTCTTGAGATTGGACTTGGTGATTTTAAAGGTCTTTTCCAATCTATAAAATTCTATGAGTTGCCTAAGAAACACAGATGCAGGCAGGATACACAATTAAAATTTCCAAACAGTCCTGAAAAGAAGTCTGCAAGTTCCTGCTGAAGGATATGACAAGACCTTTGTCACTCTTTTGGTTTGTACCAGAAACCTTAGAGTCTGATACATTTTCGGGGGGTTATTTACATTAAATCCACTCTGCTAAGAACAAGTTCCAAGCAGGAGGCCATCTGAAACAAAGGGGGCTTGAAACTCCATTCCTGTCCTGTAGGAGAGAATTGTAAAGCTGTTGTGTGGGTATCAGTAGGAACTCATGAGCTTTTTTGGAATCATTATACCCCGAAAAAACCCACATCACTTTCAGTGTCAAACAAATGATATTTTGGACAATGCACCAGAAAAAAATGCATGAAGAAGCAAAGCAATACACTGCTGCCTGCTTGCAGACACAGAGTAGCTATGGACTGTGTTCCAGAAAGATATTTTATTTAGGGAAAATACTCAGCCACAGTATGGAGAGAAGGCTCTTGTGTCTCCAGCAGCACAGATCTGGCTGGCTTTAGCTTTCAGCCTTCACTGGAACAAGCACAGGTTGGGTCCATCACAAGCCTCCGGAGATCCTCTCCATTGACAAGATGGGTGAGTGCACAGCTGGGTGGTTATTCCCACTGCTCACAGAAGGCAAAGCAGACACTCTCAACCCTGTGCTGCCCAGCTGCGGCTACCTGCAAGTCCAATTTATGTGAGGAGCACAAGCTTGTGTCACCAGAAGGCTAAGTAAGGGTGAGGAGAGGCTGGTGCAAAGCTGAACTTCAGGATCTTTCATTAGCAGAGCCCTTGTAAAACTTCTCCTGGGCTGTTGGTGTCCTGACCCCCTTTGCAAGGGGTCTACAGCCTTCTTGGGAAAAGGCTGTCTGGTACTGGGGATCTCCATTCCCTTCCAACCAATGCTCTTCTGCTACCCTGTTCTCCCACTAAGGCCCCAGCTCTTCTACCACAGCCACAGTCCCCCCCTCCTCACAGACAGCCTCCCCTTCAAAGTTTTCTTTACTCAAAGAGCTATACAAAACTTCTTGTGTTGTCCTCAAGATGCAGAATGCTCACTACCGCTCACTCAGCCATGGGCCAAACACAGACTTTGTGAGAGAAGCTGGGGCGCAGATGCCAGAAGAGTTACCAGGGTGCTGAAAGTTGATGCGGCTCAGCTGAGATGCATATCTGTCTGCACAAACCATCTTAGCCCACAGCAAGTGCCATACAACAGGAGTGAACTCAGCCCAGAGGAAAACAGACTTAGCCTAAGAGGATTGCTGCAGTGGATTGGAAGAGCTGAAAAGTCAAGTTGCTGAATATATGAAAGTGCCACACGTAGCAAATGCAGATGTTTCTTGCCTTTTGACTAGCCTGAAAAGCACAGCAATAATCAGTGCTTCATTGTGTTTTTGACTGATGCTCTGTGGAAAGAACTTGCAATACTGAAAGAAAAAGTTTATATCTGTTTCATACTGAGATATTTATTATCTCCTGAAGTCCAGAAGTGCTTCACATACAGACCATACTAATGGGCAAAACAGAGGAGCTATACCACAAAGGATCGCTGAACAAACAAATTGAAGGTGAGTTGTATCTCATTAATTCTGAAAACAGCTGTTCTAGCTCTGGTATTTGTGTCTTTATATGAAACGTCATTTTCCTTTTCCTTTTAATAACACAGTCACCTTACCACAAGAAAAAGACATTGCACTCCATAGTCATTTCTCTTTTCTGCCACATTCATTACCTACTATCCAGAAACTTCTGAAAACAAAACTCAGTGCTTCTTCAGTGCTGAAGTTTGTATTGCTCCACTTCCACACCTCTTGGAAGATCTGAAATGGAGCTATGAGATTGTTCACATCAAATATAGGTCATGAGGCATATTGCAGGTGTGCCCAAACCTCAGGACAAGTCAAGGAGAAGAAAAGAGCTAATAAACTTCCCTGTCAGGAAGGAGGCACCTCTGCCCCACCTTGCAGGGAGAGGACTGACTGCTAAGCAGAGAGGGAAAGCCCAGGAGCTGGGAACAGGTTTTGAAAGCAGGTGTCTGGTACACCAAGGTGGCCACTCCTTTAGAAAAAGGAGCAGGCTTCTCAGGGAGGTGCAAACACTGTGGCCAGCTCCATGGTTTTGCCAGTGGGAACCATGTAGGGAACTGCCCTGGAAACCCAAAGCGAGAGAGGAAAGGTGTGGGCTGGAGGAGAAACTTGGTTATTGCAGAATGAAAGAACTTAATGAAATTTCTGGATCCAAATTTGGGCAGGCACAAGTGTGTGAATGATTCCATGCAAAAGCCATGTGTGTAATCTGTGTAATCACTCAATCATGAGAGTTCTGGAGTTACTGCAAGGACGGTGGAGTTTTGAGAACACCTACATGGTGGATAATAAATGGTAACGTTACTTTTAAAAGATTTTGGGGTGGTAAAGAGAGATGATATGAGATAAAAAGAAGTGTTCCAGGAAGATCCTAGCAGCTGTTCTGCACTAGCCAAAGTATCTGCACTGAATGTCAGCAATAGTGCAAACAGGGCTGGGGATTTACGGCTGATGAAGGGAGACACTTTGCATGATGGTTCAGTAGGTTTTAATGTGGTACAGCAGATGGAAATCACTGGTGCTGTCACAAATGAGCAAGCAGCTACCCAAAAAAAGACCCTTGTTTACAAAAAAACACTATGTACCAGAGACATTGTAAAGATTATATTCTTCCATGGCAGTGTGAAACGATAAACACTCCTTTTCTGTAACTATTAATGTTCTGTTCATTATTTGCCATTTGCTTTTGGCTAAGGGTAGATGAAATCAAGACAAAAACTCTCAAATAAAAAGCTGTGCTCACAGCTGTCATAATTAATAAATGCATTAGATTATATTAAGCAGTTAACAGGAGAAGACAGTAAATAAAGTGTGGAGGGTAAGGGACCTGTAGCCTTGTTTCTAAAGTAATTCTGTATTTAATATAAGGTAAGTAAGTAGGAACCTGTTTTCCCTAATGTCACATGATAATTCCCATTACATGTTTTACTTATTCATTCTGCATACCATTAAGGTGCTTTAATGCACATTCATTTCTCATACATAAAGGCAGAAATGACGTGTGTCTGCCCTAGAAAAGGAGCACATGCCAGATAGTACTCTCTCTTCACACGAAAAATCTATGATTGGGAGAAGTTAATTTCTTCTTTCTCATGACTGTTCATACAAAAAGACATTTCCAAGAGTTTCTGTGCTGATTTGGAGTGAGAGGAACAGCAGATAAGAAAAATGATATCTCCCGCAACACAGAAATTATAAACACCCCTAAGTGACACAAAGCATTTCCAAAGTAACATGATTTAAATTAAAAACCAATACACTTCAATACAAAATAACTTTTCAAGGGTAATGTTATGAAGTTCATTTTCCAAACAACTTAGCCTCTCAGGCTGTTACTTCTACACCAGAAAGACCTTTTTCTGACTGCTTTTATTATTTTGCGTCAGTACCTTCAGTGTATTTTCTGCCTCCTTCTAGGCCGATTATTCCTGCATAAACGGACATGGATATACATTGCCCTGTTACAGGCTGCACAGTGGCAAGTTATTTGCTATGTCTATGTGAACCTGCATAGGTTCCTTAGCAAGCTCCTAAACATCACTGCCAAACCCAAGAGCAAATATGTTGATAGAAAAGACTAGCATCCCCACTAACAACAACAAAACTCGGAATACCACTCCACATTTCCTATTTTATATAGTCATTGTGTAAGAACATAAACGATCCCCCAGCAGGGAGGATCAGGGCACAGAGGAAACTGTAAGCACCCAGCCAAACAATTGCATGCTCTCTCCCTCATCTAGTGAACTTTCCAAGACTTTTGCTTGTACCATGGAAAGCTGGGTAGAGAAGGGAAGTTAACTGTTATCTCCCACTTTGTGGGTCTGTTTCCCCAGGTCATCAGTACCATTACTTTATGTAAAACCCATTTCTACCTGTGAATGTAGAGTGGACCTGAAAAAGCCTACTCTTCAGCCCTTCTTGACATACAGGTGAAAAAGCCTCTACTTTCTTTCTCAGTAGATCAGCTACTGAACTGATCAGTCCTGTAGCAATTATAGCTTTCTGGATGCGCAGAGAGGTCCTAGTGAAATTTCAGATTCAAAAGCCTCTGAAATTTCATCAAGACTCTTTATATTCACAGCTTTGGCCATGTGTTCCTAAATTCCCTGTCTACATCCCACTGAAGATCAGCTCCCTTTGTGTGAGATCTTGAGCTCCCTGGATTTTAGCAGTGGTTTTTATTGCCAGCAGCCTGTAAAGATATCCCCGTTCTGTCCCACCTGTAAACATGATGTTTACTTTAACAACCTGCAGACTACTTTAGATCTGCCAAAAAAGAAAAACAAGAAAAGTTATTAAAAGATAAAATAAATAAAGAATTGTTAGAATCGTTTACCTTCTTGCCTGAAGAGGTTAAATGAAGAGCACAACAGCTGAGCTCTGGAGCACGTTCTTGTGAGCACTGTATTACAAAAATCTCCCACTCTCATGTGGGAAAGTTCAGCCTCTAACCAATTGCTGATGATAGCAGCATGTTGCAATTTCATGTAAACGCCATCAACACAAAGCTCCCTGCAGAAGACTGGGAAACCTGTATCTAGCAATATGCTAATAGTATTTTTTTCAAAGCTGCCTAACAAGTTTGTCAGGCAATATCTGCTGGCAACATCTCCTGATCGCAATGCCAAGTCACCCCAGCCGGAAAATTGGCATTAACCCTGAAGATCCATGGCTGTACTGCTGTGCAGTACATGGGGTCTGGCCTGGACACAGGGATGTGCAGGGCTCATCCCAGGATTCAGAGAAGTCTTGTTTGGAGCTGAGCTTGCTTGCAGAGGTACAGCAAATGAATGGGAAATGCATAAACTTTATGTTGCCTACATCCATCTCTCTCAGGTTAGGAGTCAGCTTTATTTGTGTGGAAGAAGCTCAATTAGAGAGGGGAAAAAGTATTTCCTTGAACTGTAGCAGGAATCTCCAGCCAGGGGGTATTCTTTCAAATCACTGGACTTAAGAATAGAAGTCTAGGAGTGCTTTATCACATAAGTCATGTCTCCAGCATAAATTGAGATGGAAATAAAGAGATGGGAAGCATGGAGCTGCACCAGCACAGGTTGCTGAGGTGTAACACTGGCTTATGGCAGCTGGACTCAGGGGTCAGTCTTAAGTCCTTTAGGGTTGTATGTGGCTTTGCAACCTGGCAAATTTTCAGTCTTTCCGTTGTCACCTCTCCTGTCTTCCTACAAAGCATAAAACTGACTTTGGATTCATAGGATATTTGAGGCATCTATAGTGAGGGGAGAAAGCAGGAAAGAGGAAGAAGGTCTCCCAGCACCACCTTCACCTTCCCAAACTTCCCTTCTAGTGTGAAGCTGGGCAACACTCTTCCTCAGGATCAGCTATCATCAGCTTTGCTCTTTCCTGCTCCACTGCCATGGTCTCAGCTCAGCTGGCCTGACTCCAGTGCTCCAGTGCCCATCTGAAAAGTGGGGTTTGTAAACAGTGCAAGATACAATGGTGAAATGAGTGCTCTGTTACCTGTTCTTTTCCTTGGTTTTGTGCTTCCACTTGCAATTCATTTCTGGTTTTCCTACCTGCATATTTCTGTAGTGTTCCTCAGTCTTCCTCCTCAGTTCTTTTTGTCTCTTTATCTGTTGGGTTCTCTTTTTCATTTATTTCTGCACATTGCCTTACCAAAAGTCTTCTCTTCTGCTGCTTCCATGAGTCCTAGCCTCTTTTCAGTCTAAGCATTTTTTAGTATCTTTCAAGACTTTTCTTCTTCCAAATTTCATGCTTTTTCTGCCTCCTTCCTCTATTAACATCATTCCTCCAATGATTTATTTCCTCTGTATGTATATTCCCTCAGAACTTCCTTGACATCAGTTTACCTGCTTTGCCTCAGGAAATGTCAATGTATGTGTAAATTCTGTCTTTTCTAGGCCCTTAGGACAGTATATTCAGGTTCAAATCTGTACTGCTTTTCCGGTGGGGCAAATTTGCTCTATGTAGCACTTTTCAAGTTTCAAAACCAAACTGCTCCTCCCCACAAATAACTTCTGGCCAGAAGACATTAAGATGTATCCCTTTTCTTCTAAAAAAAGCTGGGAGCAGGAAGTGGGCAAAGACTGTGCAGCTGAGCAAACGATGAGATGACTAGGCACATAACACTGCAGTTTGCAACCACCTGCAAAAGCCAGCCACAGCTTGCTTTTTTTCCATTGGGGCCATCACCCATCACTGGATAGTAATGCTTTGTTGAAAGGTGAGGTGGAGCACCTTGGCAATCTGAGCAATGCCTCAGCTATGTTACTTTCTCCATTGAAACCCAACACCTTTCAGCACCTCACTGTTCCTATACACAAGCTCCCACACACATTTTCCCATGTCCTCCCATGCAATTCCTTGCCCGAGGCCCAGGGGCCAGCAAGGGTGGGACTGAACAGTAGACTGTAACAGTGTTTCTCTCACCAGCAGGAGCCTTACTGAGGCTTTTCCCTCACATGCTGCAAGACAAATGGGTGTCGGACTGGTAGAGACAAGAGGCAGAAGTAAAAAATGAACCTGAGTTTTCACGGGCAAGATACCCTGTTTATAAATGACCAATAAATGGGTTTGCCTTCTGCTGACTAAAACAGCTTTGTATCTCTGACATCTGCTTGCCTTGCACAGGCTGGGATACCCTGGCATTAGTCAGGAGGTGGAGAAAGATGGGCCCCACCCTGAGGCACTGTTTGTCTCTGCTTTCATGGCATAACCCTTCCTAGCAAAGCCATCACAAGGAACTCTGACAAGACATACTTACATAAATTTGTGTGCATGTGCTAAATGCTCTCATCAGCATTTTAACGGAGTATGATCTCCATTGAATGAAGACTGGCTCCTGAACTGGAATGTTTTTAGAAAGTGAAAAAAGAGGCTGGTAGAGTGGTATCTGGGCTTTTCTCCTTCAGGAAATCTCATCCAGTAAGAAAAAGAGGGATGGGGCAATCTGCCAGAGGTTTTCATCAGTCTAGCAGGTGTATGAAAGACGTAGCAATAAGTGTAATATGCTCTGCCGGACAACTGGAACTATCTGACAAAAGGTCAGTGCCTAAACACAAACTGTACTGATTATAAGTAACTAGTCCATCTTGCCTATGTATGGACTGCCTGTGCAGCTGCTCAGTCAGTTGTCAACCCCATGTGCAATATCATATGCTGACCAGAATTTACAGGAGAACCAGTAGAAACCACAGGGACAACAGACCTGCAGTAAGTCCAACCCCAGCCTTCAGAAGAGATCAGATAATGATGGGGTGTGTAAGACAGTTCCTAGACATTCAGCTATCACTGAAGTTATTGAGCTGGTAAAGATCTTTGCAGGCAATTCCTTCTCAGACAGGATAGACTGCAAAGTAATTGCTGTATTTTGCACTCTTCTTCTGCCTACTATCCATGTATTGGGACACATGTATCCATGTAGCTTGTGGGGTGGCCATGAATCGAAACAGAACTCCTGTCTCCAAATTCACAATAACCACTGTGTTGTTCTCTGGTGTTAGTAAGTATACAAATTAGGGTTGCATGTTCCTGTTCAGAAATCTCCTTCCAGTTTCTTTCAGACCTGAAGTACCAAGAGGAATTCTCAAGTACAATGCTCCCATTTTTTGAGGATACATAACTGAATTATTTGTCGAGTAGGACCAGCTAGTAACATAGACCTTACTGGGAACTACCGTTATGTGGTCCAGAAGGGCAATCCAGACATCGATTTAGTTTTTTATTTTGACTTTGTGGGCTAAGTAAATGGGTTCATTTTCATTGCTATCATTTATTGGAGGCCAGGAGTGAACACACCAGCTGACGAAGGAGGTATTGCAGGCATTTGACATGGGTTTTATAGTGCTTTATTCTGAACAGTAATTAGGTAAACCAGTACTGAACATATGCAGCAGGCAGTCTTTAGACACAAATGAAATCTGATTACCATGACTTCATATGGAATTTGGAGACTGGTAATTACAATGTTAATTGCACTCAAGTTGAAGTTCTTATTTCTTTCTCATGCCTCAGACATCAAGTAATTGTATGGAGTCTCCTTAATGCTGAATCCAGAACTAGAAATTGCAGACAACCCGTGCATGAAAAGTGTGACATTTCCAGTATTAATCCAACTGGTTTGTATCCTAGAATTGCATAGTTGTTGTTTTTCTTGGGATATATACAGCAGGACCCCTTGTAGCTGCAGTGAATTGGTCCCATCTTCCATGTCTAAAGGGCAAAGAGTCAAAAAATTCCACACAGCAGAGTCCAATTTACAAACCAATGTAAGCTGATACTGAAGAGTCTCTGGGTAAACATTTTGTCACCATGGCTATTGCCTCTTGCATCCTATGGTCTCAGTGCAGCTGCTGTTTCAGAGATGCAAACTCTGATGCTAGCCTGAATTGTCTAGCTAGGCTGCCAAACTTGGGCAGTGTTTCACTAGGCATTGACAGGGTCCAGCAGGGCACCCTGGGCCACCAGGGTGTAGCCAGATACAAGGAGAGGGCTGTCACACCGCATGTCCATATTTCCCCCTTCTAGGTAGTAGGAATCCACAGAGCATGGGTCACAAGGAAGAGTAGTTTGGCTAGGGAGCAGGAATGTAGCCCTTCCTCTCAGAGCCCTTTCCAACTCCTGGTCTAAAACAGGCTCTTGGTTCACTTTGCTTGGGAAAAAAGATGGCATAGAGGAACAAAACAGATTCATTGCTGAGGCTGGCATACTTCTCAGTAAAATACGATGTGTTCTTCACAATGAGAACCCTTCAGATTAAGGGGATGAAACATAAGAAGATAAACTAGTCCTGCTGCATATGTAGAGTACATTGTATTACCCCGCTGATATACAAAACTCCCAGATTTCCTTTCAGAGGTGGTAGTCAGGATGCTTTATAGGAAAATGCACCACCATAAATGTAATTGTGCTTTTTCATAATGAATACACCCTGATTAAGGAGAACAGAACCGACCTGAAAGAATCACATTACGGGTTTTGTTGTGCCTAAAGAAAAAGATAAATGGATGGTCAGCTTTAAATTCATCTTTGTGTTGCAGAATCCGATATCCTGGTACCTCTAGTGACTCGCCACCTTGTTCATTTACTTCCAAAGAGACTTTATGGATGATTTTTGACATAACCACACCTTTGGTCTCACACATCTCGGAGAAATCGGATGCATTCTCATTGAAGACATTTGTCATTCCCAGGCTTTCCAGAAGTGGCTTCAGATCATAATCACCTTCCACGCTAAACTTTGGGAGAAATACATTCACTTTGGTGTTAGCCATCATGCTGGGATTGGTCCACTGTAATAATGTCTCTGGGGTGAGTGCCTTTTCCAGCTGAAGACATAATGGAACAATGGAAGTTACTGAGCAGTCCAACGAAAGAGAAAAAAAAGACAATTCCTGAACTTCCCAGTCCTATCAAGCTCCCCAAAAGTAAAGTCCAAAAGGCGACCTTTGCTTTTGAATTCACAACTGTAGCATTCAGGGTTAAGCTACTCTCAGGTGTATTGATGCAAATACGACTTAATCCATAGAACACGCTGCTGGAGCAAGTTCATTTTACATGCATGCTGTGACTCTTACCCCCTTTACAAGCCATTGACAGGCAATCACTTCAACCACTATGTGAAGGAACCTGAGAAAGACAATCTGTACTTAGGTTACATCCAGCCAAGTGGCAGACCCAAAAGTCTTGATTCCTGACCCTACAGAGTAATGAAATTGCTTGTATTTGGGACAGAAAAATACTCCAAATCCAGAGCGTGATCTCAGTCAAATATGAAGCTGTTTGAGCAATTTTTTAAAAACTGGGAAGTGATGCGGCACAATTTGGGCCTGTAACAAACTGCTATCAGGAAAGGCCTCTCTTGCATTTTCAGATAGGAGTTCTGTAATTTACTCCTACATAAAATAGTACCTTACAGCTGCAGACTCCTCCTGCCTGTATAATTTATGGCCAGTTGTAGCAAATTACAAAGAAGGCTTGCATGATCATCTATCTGTTAATCCTTAAACTTTGAATAGAGGTGAAAGATGTCCTAGAATTTTCATAGAGAAATGACATAAGACATAGTTGTTCTTCAGGAAAGGCCTTATTCATTTTCAAATTTATGTGCAATTGTAATAAAAAAATGGCTCATTTGCAGGCATCTCTACTTAAAATTAAAATTAAGTGTAAGACCTCAGTAAAATAAATCATGGATACATGCCAACTGAAAAAAAAATGAGGACACCAGAGTAAGTAATGTCAGCAGTACTGAGTACTCACTAAGCATGACTTTCAGCACTTTACTATGGAAAGAATAAAAATCTTAAGATGAAAATTATTTGGGAGCCCAGATTTTCAAATGGAATCAGATTCCTAAAGTGCATCACGAGCACCTTCAGCACTTCACATTGTTCTCTGTGCGCACCCTACCTAAAACTCTTGTTCACAACCTTATGCTTGGCCACAGTGGACACAACATCACAGACAGGAGATCAGGATCAGAGAACCAGAATAAGAAGGTAAATTCACAGGAAAAATACCTTTTGTTTCCTACTATATAGCATCTAAATAAGAAAAACCTTTCCTAAGCATATGCCACTATAAGCAGGCTGTTTCCAGGGGAAGCATCATACCAATTATATTTTTTTATCTCACCTTCTCCAAGCCAGTGGTCTCATCTTCAATCTCTTTGGGCAGCATAATGAGCATGCTTATATGTTTGTTAAGGCACGGCAACTCAAGGATGGCAACATTTAATTCTTTTACATAGCCCAGGCAAAAAGTAGCTTCCAGATTCATCATCTGCACTGGTTTAGTTTCAGTCTGCAGAACACAGAGAAAACAATCTAGCATTTCTTTTAATTCACAATAAATTGGTGAGAAGTGGAAAATTTGTAAGTGTGCATGGAATTGGTATGCTGAGTTACCATCAGAGGATTTCATAGAATCATAGAACAACTGTTCTATGGGTTCAAGGGTTGGACAACAGTTGAACAACTGTTCAAGGGTTGGAAAGGACCTTAAGATCATCTAGTTCCAACCCCCCTGCCATAAGCAGGGACACCTCACACTAAACCATGTCACCCAATGCTTCATCCAACATGGCCTTGAATACTGCCAGGGATGGAGCACTCACAACCTTCCTAGGCAACCCATTCCAGTGCCTCACCACTCTAACAGGAAAGAATTNAATGCTTCATATGGCCTTGAATACTGCCAGGGATGGAGCACTCACAACCTTCCTAGGCAACCCATTCCAGTGCCTCACCACTCTAACAGGAAAGAATTTCTTCCTTATATCCAATCTAAACTAAANGGATGGAGCACTCACAACCTTCCTAGGCAACCCATTCCAGTGCCTCACCACTCTAACAGGAAAGAATTTCTTCCTTATATCCAATCTAAACCTCTCCTGTTTAAGTTTGAACCCATTACCCCTTGTCCTGTCACTACAGTCCCTGATGAAGAGCCCCTGCCCAGCATCCCTATGGGCCCCCTTCAGATACTGCAAGGCTGCTATGAGGTCTCCACACAGCCTTCTCTTCCCCAGGCTGAACAGCCCCAACTGTCTCAGCCTGTCTTCATATTGGAGATGCTCCAGTTCCCTGATCATCCTCATGGCCCTCCTCTGGACTTGTTGTTGGCTTTCATAGGTAATTAAAACAGCTGTAAGAGACCCTGTTGCCTTTTTACAGTAGGCAGCTTTACAAAGAAAAGTGGAATAGAATTTTACTTATTACAACAGCAATATATGGGGGATGCACCTTAAAAGAGGAATTTACCTAATATCAGTGGCCCTTTATGCTTATTTCACTGAGTGCTACAAACTATACTGTCTATACAATTATACATTTTAATGCCAGTAAGTACCAAGTACTTGACCACATCTCAACCATGAAAGTCAAGCTGTTCATACAAATAACTGATATTTTCTTCAGGAGCTGAAACAGAATAAGAAGAAATTTCAGGCTTACCTAAAGCCCATGTCTTTGCCTTTCATGAAGGAAACAAAACTTTTATAAGGAAGATTTACAAACTGTACTGTTCATCTGGAAACATTTAAAATTCAAATGCTACAATGTGAAATGTTACTTTTGAAAAATAGAAAAAGGAACTTGAGATATTTCCTTAATTTTGGTTTTGATTGTATAATTTTAAAACTTTTTTAGCTGAAACTTGCTGATGTGGTAATTTATGAATATCTTCTATGAATCTGAAACTCCAAATTTTCTCATACACATATATACATTTGTATATATGTGGAGTATAATCTCTTTTATCTTACAAATGTTGCCCAGCTTTATCTCTTGGTTTAAAGTGGGATATATGATCACAACATTCATCTCTGGTTACAGATTCCTGAAGGCAATGGCCATAGGCACTGCACACACTTGGACCTCATGGCTAAGCACAGCAGATACACCAAAGGCTGTAGTCCTCAACCTAACTGGAAAGAGGGATATTGATGGGGCACCATCCCTCAAGTGGAAAGCACAGGGCCAGGCACATAAGGGGTATTCTTAAAGAGATCCATCAGGTGTAGATGTTGCACTAGCCCTGTGATCATGAGAAATGCAATGTTTTGTGCTTCGCCTCTACTGGGTTTGGGATGCAGCCTCTGGTACAGGCTGCAAGCTCTTGGAAGAAGAAACCCATGAGAATGTGTATCTCCTTGTAGGCAATGTCTGCTTCTGATCACTTGTACTCAGCTCCTGTTGTCTAAATATACAAACAGGACAGTCTGTTTTCACACTGGGCCTTTGAAAGATGGAATTGATGCACCAGCAAAGTTTTAAAACAACACAACAAGCAAACTGGTTTAGTGACCCTTGCAACAGCATATAGATGGCATTAGATAGAGTCTAAGAATCCTATAATAACAATAAGTATTTCTCATTCTCTATTGTTGGGTTTCCTTAGCTCAAAGTTTGCATTTTCTTGAGTGAAAACAGTACTCTTCAGTTTAATTTTTATTTTTTTCAGAACATAACATACCTTGTTGACTTTAAAAGGGCATTCTTTGATCTCTGCCTCTGGAAACTTCTTCATCCAATTTGTGATGAAATAAGCTGCATTAACAAGGAGGATCTGAGTCTGGTCACTTACACTATCCTCATTCAAAATATTCTCCATTTTGCCTGTGAACAGGTTTAAAATGGTTGTTAATACAACAATATGTTATCAGCATATATGGTAACATTTCACTGAATTAAAAAATCTGTGTCCTGCACCTCACAAATAAAATATTTTAATTCTACGAGAAATTTCCAAAAAGAAGCAGTGACTTAAAATTGCAGATTAATGTTTGAAAGTGGACTTAGGATCAAGGCAGATCTTCCAAATGACAGGTTTTCTTGGTTTGTAGAGCATGTTATCAAAACTACATTTACTGGTTTTGTTCAGTGCCTTAAAGAAGGTACTGAATTTTCATGAAAAAAAGTATTTGTCATTTGGAGGGCAAGACTTGAAGGGAAGTTCCATATTAGCAGCCTCTCACTTATAGACTGATAGATGAGAATAAAATAATGAGAATAGCGAAAAATGCTGCTTTGGTTATAGTTCATAACCAAATACTGCTACAGACTTAAAAAAGAATATGGAAATATTGTGTGCTTTACTCTGGTTTAGACCTGTGCAAGCACTGCCATAAAAGACACTGAATTCAGAGCACAGTAGAGGCAAGTCCTGCTTTCATGCATGAGTTGCACAGGGTGAGATAATTTCACATGGGCACCTGTGCCATCCTGGGAAAAACCAGTCATGGACCCATGTTTTCATATTTGCACCACACGAGGGAAACAGGCAGCAACAGACCCCGAAGATACCTGTGCCCAGGTTACAAACAGGCTGGTCGTGGGCCCTGGGTGATCTCCTGGGCCAGGGCCAGACCTCTGTCCCCAACAGACTGGGCAGGTTCTGCCCAAGGGATCCTCATGGTCACTGAGGGGCATCTCCCATAACTCAGCCCCGTGGCTGGTGGCTCAGCAGCACTGCAGGAAAATTCCTGCTGCCCCATTCCCACAGGAAGGCAAATAAGAGATGCACATCTGCTTGTGGTTTCCTTGCTGGCAAAAGCAGCCAAGCTGAACTAAGCCAAGCTATTAACTAACAGCCTGAAATTCAGAGTTCAGCAAGTACTTCCCATCACAGTAAAATGTTTAAAATAAACCAGGGCCTGGGTGTTTGAGAGGATGACAGCTTCTGGCTGTGTTGCTTCACAAACATCTGACATAGATACACCAAACTGTCTTGCTGCAGTCAAGTGTGAGCAGCTTTGCGCAAGGCTAATGCAAGGTCAGTCCCACATTTCCACCTTCAGAAGTGTTGCAGTATCATTCCAAAACAGGCTGACATTGCTAATCCTCATGAATCCAAATAGTAACTCTAGTCTCCTTGCGTTCTCTATGTGTTTATTTCTAAAAGCATTAATAAAGTTGTGTCACAAGGACAGAGATCTCTTTCTCCAAAGAGGCAAACAGCACCCTCAAGGTTAAGCTGTACTCACCATCAGTTAGCTCTGAAAGAGATTTGTTGATCTTCTGCCGGGTTTCCTCAGGTTTTTCTTTGAACTCCACTAATTCCAGTTCAGATGGAAAAGGCCTCTTTGTAGAGTTGACAAAGTCCTGAAAGACACAAGGTACCAAAGTCATCCTAGGTTAAATGCCATCCCCTCAATGGCTCTTTACAGAATCTGCAACATCAGCATCCCAAGCCTCACCACGGGGTAGCTGGGGAGTTTATGAGTGACAGTGGATGACAACCAGGATGCACATCTACATTCTGCACATTGCTCCTAAGATTATCTTTAGTCCAGTGGTGTTACAACAGCAGCTAAAGTAACTTTGGTATTGCAGGAGTGACTACGTTTTCAGAGTTTGAAAGGATAAAACAATCCTCAGTCCATACCTGGGTAATAGAGAAGACTGAGATAAAGGCCACAGGCTGCTCACATCATGTCTGTCATCACCTGACGAGATGTTTATTGCTGTGGATAGGTACTGGTCTTTGCTGTAGCAGAGGCTGAACAGCAGGCAATCTGATTCATAGAACCACAGAATGGTTTGGATTGGAAGGGACCTTAAAGCTCACCCAGTTCCAACCCTTGCCATGGGCAGGGACACCTCACACTAGCCCAGGTTACTCCAAGCCCAGTCCAACCTGGCCTTGAACACTGCCAGGAAGGAGCAGCCAAAGTTTCTCAGAGCAAACTGTGCCAGGGCCTCACCACCCTTATAGTGAAGAATTTTTTCCTAACTTCTAATCTAAATCTACCCTCTTTCAGTTTAAAAACATTCTTATCAATATGATTATAAAATTATTAAACTATTTTAGCACCATTTAAACATGTTGAATTTTCTGAAACACCACTTTTAGGCTGATGTTGTCTTTGCTTGGGGCCCTATTCAAAAGCAACTTAAGGGGAAAGGAAACAAAGCAAAACAGAACAAACCAACCAAACAAAAAACCACCAATGTTTTTCCCAGGTATTTGCAAGGTCCATAAGCTATAAGGCCAAACATCACCTTCTCCACTTGTGGCTCCGGCCTCCTCAGACAACTTAAGTAGTAATTACTTGGGTGTGTGAACTGGACACACACTTGGCCCACCAACTTTTTTAGAACTCTTTTTTGCTCATATTTAGAAGCAAAGACCTTGATGTGGCATAGAAGTTAGGTCACATTGAAAACCTACTGAGCTACTGACATAAAGCATATTAATGAAAGAATTAGAAGTGTTGCAATAGTTGCATAGCTTGGGGTCAGACAGAACACTCATCCGTCCTCCTACAAACTTTCATGGCATCAGAGTATATTACATTGTTCATCATCTGAGTCTACCCAATTAACAGCCAAAAGTGAGAGAATTTATTTTAAATAACACTGCAGTCTGACACCGTAACCCATCAACATGCTGGCCAAGCAATTCATAGCACCAGGCTTTTCTGCAGTACTTACTGTGGTAGGATTAAGAGACTTGTCTACAAATAGCCGTTTGACCATTTTCAGTGCAAAGAAAGAGCTGAGTTTGGAAATGTCTGAAGTTATTGTTTGAAACCCGAAAGAAACATCTTTGACATCTTTTAAATGGAGTACCTGTAAAATGAATATAATAAAACACTAAACATCTTTATTATTATTATTATTATTATTATCTAAATATTCCTAACAGCTTTGTAAAAAGTAATGCTTGTTTGTGACCAGAATTGTGGCTTTTTGTATTTAAGCTAACAACACAACCTCTCACTGTTCTTACTCAAGAATCATTTATTTATTTGGCATCCTCACATAAATCTAAAAATCTGATCCCAACAGAACTTTGACCAATTGCATTTGTTTCCTGTGAGCAGTCCAAGAAAATCAATAGAGCTGTTCATGCTGGTAATGTGGCTTTCTCAATTAAAATGCTGTAGTATACAGTCATGTTTTCACCTAAATTATATTCCTGTTCAAAAACCGGGAGCTTTTAAGCCAGATAAAGGAGGGTCCCAATTAGTCTCCTTTCTAGAAGTGGGCTACACTTTTAAAAATGCTTAACAGATCAAGTTTTCTGGTTGCTGTGACTGATACATGACAGGGACTGTAGCAATAAAACAAGGGGTAATAGGTTCAAACTTAAACAGGAAAAGTTTATAGACATAAGGAAGATGTTCCTTACTGTGAGGGTGGTGAGGCACTGGAATGGGTTGCCCAGAGAAGTTGTCAATGCTCCATCCCTGGCAGTGTTCAAGGCCAGGTTGGACAGAACCTTGGGCAACATGGTTTAGTGTGAGGCATCCCTGCCCATGGCAGGTGGGTTGGAACTAGATGATCTTAAGGTCCTTTCCAACCCAAACCAGTCTGTGATTCTATGATCCTATGACATCATGTGATATTTCAGAAAAAAATGATCAGATAAGTATGTCTGTTTTGGTAGACAAAGTATGAGATGGAGGTAGGGCTGCTGACCCACACGTGGCCACCTCCCAGCTCCTGGGAATACAAGTTCAGTTCTAGGATGTGCTGGGGTGACATAAAACTTACTGCTTTTAGGCACCAGAGGTGAGAGGTTTTTGCTGGTCTTGTTTGAAAATAACCCTGTAAATATTAATTGAATTCCTAATGTCTGCTTATTACAGGATCTTTGATGGTGGCTGTTTCATTACAGGCAGCCTGCCCAACCCTCCTCACATGTCTCAAACTCCCACATGAGGCATAGCAGGCACTAGCAACATCCTTTTCCCTTTGTCCTTCACTACTGCTCTTTCTCCCTGAACACATCAAATCTTCATAGACACAGCAAATTGCTGTTCTGCCTTAACCACTCCCCTGTGTCCTTCCCTGTCCCTGCTCAGCAAGAGCAGAAGGAAACAAGCTCCCAAGCATACCGCACCAGCACAGGTCCCATAGCCAAACTCCATAGTCATTTCCTCAGAAACAACTTTCTTCACGTTTCCTTTTCCTCCAACAGTTTTATTTCTTAGCATGTTACATCAAGACAGCTTCTGTGCCTGGAAAATATTTGGGGAGAAAGCTACACTACTGCTACTTCTTTACCTGGAAGAGCTTTTGGCACAAGTTTGTTAACCAGTATTCCAGAGTAAGACTGCTGGTTTGCCTCTCTTTGTTGTATCTAGTGTTTAAAAACCAAGCGTGAACTCAGGGGCCGGCAGAAGCTAGAACAGACATAGGAAACTGAGGATGATACATTTAAAAACATACCAAGCTCTCCTGAGTATTTGCAGTCAGCACTTTTTATATACCACTTGAGAAATATGAAACATAAATGCATTTATGTAGCAGAGCTACATTTGTGGATGTGTATGCTAACTTATTATGGGATGGTTCAAAGCAAATTACACACATAAGTGAAAACAAAATTAAGAGCAGGTTAATATTTTGAAATCTCCCATTAAGAAGAAAATGCTTGAATTCTGAGGTGGTGAGGAAGCTGCAGGGGTCATCTAAATTAAAAAAAAAAAAAAACAAAAACCAAAAACAAACCAAAAAAAAAAAAAAAAGTTCATTAAATTAAAAAAAAAAAAAAACAAAAACCAAAAACAAACCAAAAAAAAAAAAAAAAGTTCATTAAATTAAAAAAAAAAAAAAACAAAAACAAAAACCAAAAACAAACCAATAATAATAATCAGAGTTCATTTAATTAAAAACAAAAAAACTCACAATGCTGTGTGGAAAAATCTGCAGTGCCTAGAAGCTCTTCATGGATATATTGCTATGCAACAATGTGAATAGCACAAAACTCTTTGTAAACCTGTGGCATGAGTGACAGCACAAGAGGCTGCAAGTGGGGCTCCCTTCAGTGAATGACAAGGTACGGAGAGGAATTCCCAATGGAGGGAAAATATATTCAAATATGTAGAATATCCATCAAAAGCAGGTGATAATTATCGCACAAATGCATATGGAATTTTCTTCTGATCCACCCTTAAGGAACTGCAGAAACCATGGGCACCCTCACCAGGATAAAAAGGAACTATGCAAATCTCTGCTTACACAGGGGGAGCAGAAGAGGCTGCAAGGCTGTCTTCCTGCACTGGAGAGAGACCCTGATAAACTGCCATACTGCATCATGGTGTTGGAAACCCCTTAAACACCACGAGATGCTTGTAAGGAGAAACATAGCTGAAGTTGTGCCTTCTTCTACTGCACCTGCCTTCTCTTAGCGGTATTCCGGAAGACAAGGGGAAATGTCAGTGGCAGAGCTGCTAAGCATACTTGCTGCTGACAGACAATGGCAAAATGCTTTCCAATTCCATAAAGCTAAGTCATTATTGAAAAATGAAAAAAAGAAAAAACAATTATCCAGAAAATTGAGTGATCTTGACTGTGACTTGCAGCCACAATCAACACCATCCTAAAAGGAGACAAAGCTTCAACGTAACTGTTGAGGATTCTGCCATGTCCACCTTGTACACAATTGAGAAAGCTTTTTCTTTATGCAAGATTTTCAACCACTTTTCATTGTGGCTTTATGGAGTGGGGAAACTTCCTGGAATTTTGGAGGGATGGTTTGCAGCCTGACCTAAACAGGAACCAGATGTCTAGTAGTATATTAATAGGAATAAATAAGAAAACACCTCCAACTGCTGTATAATTTGGCAGCCACAGAACAAAATGCTGACACCTTACCTGTTTCATTTGGTCTGCAGTATCACCTTTCGTAGCTTTATATGCCAGAGCCAGAGACGTTGAGGTACAGAGTGGGGAAAATATAATATTAGCTGTTTTGTCCTTCTCACATAGTTTTTTGAACATATCAACTGCAAAGGCAGTGTTTGCTAGTTGCAGAGCATCCATTGTCATCCTGAAATGGAAAAGAGACAAGAAAGAAGACTCAGTGTAATTCTAGCTCCTGCTGTGGTGGGTCTGCGTCAGACCATGGGAAAAGGCTGGGCATCAGCACGGGACTGAGCAGAGCGAAGGGCCTGACTGAGCCCATTCAGCTTTTGCCAGCACACTGGCAGCTCCTGAGGTCTCATCCATATCCAACCAAAGAAATAAGAGTGGTTCATTAACAGCCATCATCTTCAAGTGACAGACAACAATCCCATATATTACATGAGCCAGTATTACCAGAAGCACTTTGGGAAATCTGAGCAGGTCAAGGTGACCCACGCACATGAGTCAAATTGGATCACATCTGAATTTAATCTGTTTTTAATTGATACTCTTAGAATGTGTCAACTTCTAAGGTACTTTGTCTATGCTCTGGGCTCTCCTGGCTCTCAGACAGGCCTTTAATAGTGTCATAATTGCTCCTGTCTCTTGCTTCACAGCTAATTGTTCATCAAGGCTTTAGTTTTGGTACCTGTCCTTCCTCTGAGGGATGATTCCCCATTCTCCCTAGCCTTGCTCGAAGTCTTCAGGAAGCTGTCTGGTCCTGTGGGTTGAGATGTCCTAGAAACTTAAAGGAAGCCTCCTAAATAAATACTGCTGTGTGCTCACTCACCAATTACACTGTTTTAACCACAAATATTTTCCTAGTTGTTCCTAATAACTACATTTGCCACAGGGCTGTTAGCTGATCTGTGCAGTCAGAAATAGGAAGGGTAGTGCCCAAGGGACAGCCACTGCAGCCCATGATACAGGAAAGCCAGAGAGTATTCCCATTTTCTAGACTGCTTTCATATAGCTGAAATTGCACTTTGGTCTTAGCATGTTTGTGTAGGTTCAAGCTGACAAGAGTGAACCACAGAATTTCAGCCAATAGCACAAGTCTGGCTTTGGACCAGCAAGCACAAAAAAGACAACCCCTTTTGTCATAGTGAATTTGAGACTACTCTGCCCCCAGTGTCATCTATCCCTAAAAAAAAGGCAATCTGTCAAAACTGGTGTTAAACAGCTCCATTAAAACTTCTGACAGAGACAGAAAGGAAATGGAAAAGATAAATATTGAGCATAAGATTTCACACAGAACATAAAAGGTATCTCTAGCACTTGCTCTCTCCAGAAAAAATGGCAAAATAGTGGAATAAATATGGAGGGGTGATTTTAAAAGCTGTCTTCTTATCCAAACACATACCTATTTACATTTGTATGTCAGGCTCTGACACTGAAGATCTAGGGGCCCTATTTTATCCTGTCATGAAAAGGAAAGTCAGTTATTTCTTACATTGGTAGAAGGTTTGCTAATCTTTTGAGAAACACCCTAAGGACAGGGATTTCTCTCCAATAACTACTTAATACTGCAGCCTCACTTACTTACCTAGTTCATATAATTTACATCCTAGCCCAGGAAAGACCTCACTTTCCTGGGAGAAAGGAGAAGCAAAAAAGGTATGAGAAGACAGAAAGGGGAAGAGGGAACATATGGGCAGGCAACTGTCTCCAGCAAGGTACCTTTTCTGACTGCTCCTGCTCCTCCTGGTTTGGAAAGGCATTTTGAATTAGAACTGTCTCCTATTTGAGTGCATGTGTCATACTGCCCAAATGTAGCTGAACATCTGACACTGCTGTACAGTGACACTGTTGTGGTACTTGACAGTAGTGAATGACTTCCAAATAATCTGTGGTATTTAACATTTTTATGGGAGTAACAGAACTGGTGCACTATTTGCCTGTGACACAGTAAGGGGAAACACTTTAGATTTACTTGTAAGGCCTGTTTGATTAGAAAAGGCTTCTTATAAAATAAATGTCTTTATTTTTATTTTAATTAACTTAAAAATGTTCTTGCATCTATTTGGTAAGGCAACTGTTTTACTTGGCAATTGGTTTGTTTGGGGCTAAAAGGTGCAGTATAAAAGGCTACTGAAATGCATTGCACAATCTAATTAAGTAAAAAAACACAAAGGTACTGGCATAAAACCAAGGCTCTTTAAATCCACATTTGAAAAGCACACCTAACCGGCACTGCACCCTTGCAAAATGTTCTGACTGTTGGTATTGGCAACAAACTGTTTGCTAACAAATTTTCTTCCACTGGGGAAAAAAATAAATGGGAATTTGTCTTGAAGAGGGGAAACATTAAATATATATCACTGAAGAAGATCCCATTTGACAGTGTCAGCAGGTAGTCATGCTGGTGTCAGAGTGAGGCTCAGGAAACATATCAGAGATCTTATGCATCTAAAGCACCAGCGCAGCACTGAAGCCATCTATCTCATTTACATAGTTACAACTTACCATGCATGAAAGCAACTAATTACAGGAAAAGTGGGCTCAGCGTGCACCTTAAAGGACAACAGCTTTGGGGAGAACAGTGGCAAAAGTCAGTTAAAACAAATTTGAAGGACTGAGACTGCTGATGAGGGAGTAGCTTGGAACAAGAGGCAAAGCAGCAATGTATCATCATCCTTTAAAGTGCCTATCTGTAGTTGTTCATCCCAGGTGTGCACTTTTGTGCCTGTGCATGTCTTAAATAAACTGCCTTGCACAGGCTACCTATCTTATCTTCCCCATTAACTCAACCATTCACAATGAACACAGAATACATAATCCTTATCTCCTTTTCTCTTTCTCTGTCCCCCTCCCCAGACCCCTAAAATTTGAGATTTGTGGCAAGTAGCAGTTTAGCAGGTATTTCTTATTGAGAACCTGGTGGAAAATTCCCCAGGTAACAAAGAATGTGTCATTCAACATCTACCACCCTCAAGAAGTCAAACAATACAAAGAACATCACAATGCAGAATGAGGCATTGTAGCTAATCTGAAAGAAATCTGACTTAAAGAATATCATTCTTTAGTGCTGGATGGCCTCATATTATTCTATTCAGGCCTCTGGATCTTCCTTACAGGCTAAAAATCAACATGTAATCATAACCACTTAAAAATACTTCTTGTTCCTTTCTAGCTTGGTATTGCAAATCCTATGCTGTCATTCTAACACTGGTATTTTCAGTTATATTGGCAAACCTAGGGTGATTTTAAGATGTGTATGTCCTACCTGTGTTTTGCTTCCTTGAGTTGCAAGATATTCAGACTGAGAAAATAGGAAATTTTGCAAAATTGAATGAAACTCTTTTTCCTTATGCCAGTGAAAAGCTGTACCATAGCTTAAAAACTCTTCTGACCTCATTAGTAATGCTGATCCTGCTCATGTTGGTTCATTTTCTACAAAATTATGGTGTTCCTTTTTCATCAAGGAAAGCAGGAGGTACTTCATGGTGAACCTTTTATTTACCTTTTGTTCATATATTAACTGCTGATACTCTCAAAGCTTCTTTTGTTTGGAGTGAGTGAAACTATTCCTGGTAGTGGTAAAGCTCTCCATTCTCACGATTTCTTTCAGTGCTACTATTCAAATAATGCCCATTCATGGCATTTTGTTGGGAGAAAAGCTCAGTCCCACCCTTAACCTTGAACAACGGGCTGGATAGAGAAGAATATTCTCTACATCACTTTTTCAATTCACCTGGTCAGCCAGTTTTTTATGCTCCATTTATATATGATGCATGATGTTTAGGAGCTTATGACGTTCACATTATTGAAAAAAAATACTGTAGTAAACATTTCAAAATGTCAAATCTCACTAAAGACTTGAGCATCCCAAGCATTGGGAGTCCAGTAAAGCCAGTTCCAGTAAGTGAGAAGGGCTAAAGCTCCCATCTAGAGGAAAGCCCATTAGCTGCCCATTAACAGTCTTAGAAATTAGACCCAGCTCCTGAGTCAGTAGTCACAGGGAACCCTCAAACAGGGAGGAGTAAAAAAAACTGAAAATGAAATTTCAGCAAGGCCTGCTGCATTGGTTCTTGCTGAGTCCCTCCTTTCCTGGGAAAGCGGTATGTCAGCATTTCCAGAGAGGCCGGCGGCACTAGGGCATCTTCTAAGCACAGGTAACTTGTGATCCACCCAGATTTCTTAAAACTGTCACAGAGCTACAGAAGCACTTTCAGGTACACAAGGGAGCTGAAAGGCTACTGAACCAGTTTGGAAAAACCTGATTTAAACATGTTTAAGACACCATTTTTGCTTAGTCACTCTTGAATGCAACAACAACAAACACTCCTCCCTCCCAAACCAAGAGAGAGGCTTTGTTTACTACCCGCTTACTAAGAGAAAAGCTAAATATAGCTTATCTTTCAAAAATATAACCAGGAGAATAGGAATGTCTGTGTGGAAATGTCTGACAAGTCATTTTAACTTTATGGTAGGGATAATCTGATAAAGCAGAACAAGTATTTATTTTATTCTTGCCCTGGTTAAGCAGTCCTTCCAGGAGAAGTCACTTGTGACAGATATAGCACGGCCAGTGCTGGCCATTCAGTACTAGGGGAGTGTATTTGGTTTATAGCTCAGGAGCTGTGAGTTCCAGTGCTGTAGTTTCTCCAGTTCAAACAAACTTCCACCATCTGAAACCATATGAAACAACATATATGCATGTTTCACAAGTGAGGCATTAATATCTGAAATTAGCTCAAGCACTAAACATGACCCACTTTAGTTTTTACTCGGCAAACAGAAAATATAAAGGAAATAAGGGACTCCTGTGAGCCTCTTCTTACTTCTACACAAATGACAACTCTCTAGCTGGCAGACTAGCTGGCTATGCAACAAGGACACAATTTCCTCTGAACAGACATTTGTTTGAGGAACGCAAGACATCAGACTGGTGTGGGACTAGAACATCTTGTATGGCTGGGAAAAAGTACTGTCAGCAACATAGCAGGGCAAGTCACTCCAGGAAGGAAATCAAGATGAGCCACCACAATATGCTTTGTTGTACCTCAATAGCCAGTGAATTCTTTAAACTAAATTGTCATGCTGAAAATAAATTGGTAATTACTGGACCAAAGTTCCTGCCCTTCACTTTAAACAAGTCTGAGTTAATCACTCCAGTAATAAAGCAAATGGAGTGCAGTGTACACATCTCTGCATAAAAAAACCTCCTCTATAACAGAGACTTACAAGACAGTCCAAATGCTATTTTGACACATGGAGCATGTTTCATGGTATCATATACAACCTGCTTTTTCTGATACAGGGAAAGCCATTTGCAATAAACCACCATATTTTAATAACTCGTAATGCCCTCCACTGTCTTACCTGCCAGATCCTATTCACCACTTCAATAAATCTTTTCAGGGGGAAGAAATGTAGCATAGCAATGCAGCAATTCTGGGATGAAACCAGAACACTGCAGTTTACGGAGGATCTTTGCTCCTTTCATTTCAGATGGTATTTTTCTGAACAAACTTCCTTATCCCACTCCCTCTACAACATTATGTTTCACTGTGGAGATTTTTTTAACTATTAGTTAGGCATTAACTAAAGTATCAGAAGAGGAAAAAAAGCTGTACTTACTTTGCAAAGCTATAATCCTGGTAAACAAGTCAATGGAATGGGTACAGCACGAAGAACTAGCTACCCGTGGTGAAACCTGGCTGAGCAGAAGACTCTCTTACCTTGCCTGCTCATTGACACCACTCCCACTTTACCAACCTTAATTTGTGCAGACACACACTCCCTCTCACTCTCTCTTTCTTCCCTCCCCCAGCCTTAATCATGCTTCATAGCAACTCCTGAATTGCAGGAACAAAATGATTCACACCCGAGTTGTCTTTACCTGCCCAGGTACTGAAGACAACAACAAGCTCTGGCAGGAAAGAGCAGCCTTTGTGCATTGCCTTCAGCAAGCACAGTACAAAAGGCACCAGACGAGAGTGAAGGAAGACTATGAAGGAGAGAATACAGGAGTGGATGACCAATTAAAAGGCCTTCTGAGCAAAACAGTACTCCAAATTACTTTGGAGTTTCCGCTATTTGCAGAAAAAAATTACAATTGTGAAAAAGATACTCAGGATAACAAACAAAACACGTAGGACTGCATGGCTGAGCACCTAGCATCTGTATATGCATCAAGGTAGTGTCTTAATTCTGTCTTTGTAAGGGGCACAGGTCTGTATTTGGTTGCCTTAAAAGCCCAAGGCCAGACTTGGAGTTAACACTCCAGGAAAAATACCTGCCCTCCTTATTGCTGTAAAGCAAGAGCTTCCTCCCACAGGCAGCCAGGCCTTCTGCAAGAGGGCAGCCTTCTCTGCTGTCCCCAGAGGTGGAAGGGGAGCGGAAAGTCCCACCCCTTCACCTCCAGGATGGGGACTCCTGGGTTCATGTTGTGAAGTTTCTTTAAGGCTGGACAGGGGAAAAAAGAAAGGGCTCTACATTGCCAAGCTGGAGGTGTATAAATATCACCCCCTATTAGATCACTGCTCTGTGATGGCTGAGGTCGGGCACTATGTAGCTGTACTGAACCCTTCAGCCTGACCTAGCTACTGCTGAGAAATTAATTATTTCTGCTCATAGTGCTACAAAACTAATAATCACTGCTGCAATTGTGATGCTTCAGATGGAGTCCACACTGACACTGGTAACTGAGCAGCTCAGAGGGAAGTCTTGCTTCCCCTGAGAATGGGCATTTTGGGCTTATTTTCTGTTGGAGGCACTGTTAAAATAACTGACTTCCTGGAGGCTTCTTACTCATATTTATGAGAACTCCTGACATATGACTGTGTCTTACTTACAGCCCAGCCAGGAAGATGTTAAAAAGTAGAAGATGCTGACTTGAAAATTACAACATGCTTAACCTCAGGTAGTTGAGGTTTGCAAGGGACAAGAAATGAAACCACTCTCTCCCCGTCCAGGAACACTCTCTCTTGGTCTGACTGAATAACAAATACTCGCATCAGCTTCCCCATGTCCTGCATTTACTTTTCACTAAATAAGTCTTTTTCAGTTAAATCTCTAAGCACTTTCAACACACACCTATTATGGCCTGTATTTCTATTGCCAAGTTAAAAAAAAAAAAATAAATTAAAGAGAATAAAACAAATAACAGGATTTTTCCTTATGAAAAAATCAAAACTGTTTTTAAGCCCTCTGTTAGTTGGACACCTTCTATTGTTATGTTATGTCAGAAAATAAGTTAAGTAAATCAGGGAAAAACAATAGGTGTGTGACATGGAACACTTTGAATATTAAAACCTTGTAATGCAGACAAGTCACAGTCTTCTGACAAAGTAACAACTCAGCTCTTGTCCTCTTGCACCTCTTGCAGGTCTTCAACAGCCCAAGAAAAAATGCGAAGACACTGCTGGATGCTGGGATCCAGCAGTGTATGTAATGTATGTAACGTACGTGTGTTTTTGTCTATGAACTAGCAAGCTGGATGCACTTCTTGCAGAAGGGATTCAACCAGCCAGGTGAATCTCGCTGTTACTCAGCCTGCTTTCAGCCCTAGCTCCCCCAGCTCCCCCTGCCAATCCCTCTGAACACCTCCTAGGAACGCTGTCCCTACATGCTGCTGGAAGGGAACAAAAACCAGCCACCTTCTCTCCACTCTGGGCAACCTCATTTGGGAGGAGGGAAACTCCTGCTGCTCAACACCACATGGAGAACTATTCTATTTCAGAGACTCAAAGCGTCCACTGTAGGGTTTTGTTTGTTTTTTCCTTCCCCAAGCTCACTAAAGCTCAGTGCATACCTGATTGCAATTAATGCTATTATGCTTTAAAGACCACATGGGAAATCACTTACAAGTGGAAATAAATAATAAATAGAACAAACCAGTGCATTCTTTCTATGCTGCCAGTCATAAACGGTCTCCTAATCAAGTTACAGCTTTCACAGTAAGCTGTGGATCTTGCAAGGAAGCCAATGATAGGACCTCATTTGTAGGTTTTATTTTGATTCAGTGACCTATAACTTTAACACAATTAGAAAAACTCAAAGGGTAAGATTGCAGAGTCTGTAAAGAGGTACACACAGCACACTTTTAATATTCCCCACGTAACATGAGTTCAGATTTCTTTTTAGCAACAGGAATAAGCAATAGCCCAAATATTTTTAATTTTCATAAGAAATGCTATCAAAGATCAGACTGACAGTCACAAACCACAAGGTAATTTGAAATTAGAGTAACACTTGCAGTAATAAAGTATTATTATCTGGTTCCATGGAGAAAGACAACTGAACAGCAACAAGCTGTCTCTCTCTATTTGCTCTTTCTTCCCAAGGTGTATGCCCTGTTACACATAAATGATGGTGCCACATAGCAACGCACTGATTCAACGTGTATGGTAGCAACACAGTTTTCTTCAGACATGTCTGCTGACGTACAAGTATTACTCACAGGTGACTACTTCTAACAACAGACTGGAAATTAATTTCTCATACCTACTTACTTACTTTGGGGTTTTTTTAGTGAGGCTGCTCTGGACTGGGGTGTACATTTCACTGGGAAAAAAACTGAAATAGGCAATCAAATACATGACAGCTTTCAGTGAGAACAAAGCCTTTAATCTGATGATGAGAAATGAATAATCCCATGTTCTGGAATCAGGCTGTTGAGAGTTTGACTACTTTCCCTAAAGGCACTGCTCCCAACACTTAGCACCAGGCATAATGCTTAGTGCAATACAAATAAATCAGATTAACAGAGACAGATTTGACTGACTACTTGGAAGAGCCTCCTAATATGACCAGGAAATCAACGTATACGGGGAAATGCATATATATAAAAGAGACAAAAAAAACCAAACCATGGCACATTATTCTGAAACTTCATCTTTTTCCCACTACAAAGACTAAGATCAACTTCTGTGAAACAAAAGCAGAGAGACAATGCTTTGGATTAACCACTTCTCACTAAAACATCTGTGATCTGCTCTGTCCAGGATGATAAAATTTCGAACCCATCCCTGTGTGCACTGCTGGTTCAGAGTGCCGTCTCATGGGGACACAGATAATATTCTTTTCCCTTGTCACCAGTGCCAGCAGTTACTGCATCATCTTCCTTTGTGAGGCTGGAACTATGAGTCAACATCACCTGCCCTAATGTCTGTTCCAGAAAAAATGCAAACATTCTCACATTTGTCATTTTTCCTCAGTCTTCTCTTTTTCTTCCCATTTCGTGGTATTTTCAAATCTTTGAAGTGCCACTTCCTAGTATTCATAGAATCACAGAATGGTTTGGGTTGGAAGGACCTTAAAGCTCATCCAGTTCCAACCCCCTGCCATTGGCAGGGACACCTTCCACTAGAGTAGGTTTCTTCAAGCCCAGTCCAACCTGGCCTTGAACACTGCCAGCGATAGGGCAGCCACAGCTTCTCAGGGCAACCTCTGCCAGTGTCTCATCACTCTCACAGTAAAGAACGTCTTTCTAATATCTAATCTAAATCTGCCATCTTTCAGTTGAAAGCTTGTCCTACCCCTTGTCCTATCTCTACATGCTCTTGTAAAAGGTCTCTCTCCAAATTTCTTGTAGGCTCCCTTCAGATACTGGAAAGCTGCTATAAGGTCTCCTGTGAGCCTTCTCCTTCTTCAGGCTGAACAGCCACAACTCTCTCAGCCTGTCTTCATAGGACAGATGGATTGTTTAGGTGAATGGATTCACCTGATTGAAAGCACCGCACCACAGGAGTACTGCTACTGAGGATGATTTCTCTACATATCTAGTCTGTGCTCAAGTATAGATCTGTGGAGGATCTCAACTACTGAATTACTCTCGGCATAATAATCCACCAGTAAGTTCCTAACTGAGCAATTTTAGAAATGTCATCTTTCACCTAACAAAATAAAATCTGTATTGGGATAGGACTGCCCCTGTGGCTAGATCAAGGTAGGAACTCTAATGAGAGAAGAGATCATATTGACCTAAGCTAAATTAGCAGATGTACCTTTCCCAAGAGGAGTAAAGGGACCAAGCAGCCCTCTCCCTCAGACACCAAACTAGTTTTAACTCAGGGCTTCAGCAGCTTCTGGAAGGGGTTACATGACCTTCACTGCCCTCTGTAGTAGACCTGGACTCTTGACAGACAACTTTCCTTCCAGCTTTGTGTTTGCATTACTCCCTTAAGTGGGTATGAGAACTAGGGACACCCCCACATCCCCACCACCCTTTCTTTTACGTACTGTCATCAGTAGATGAATCACTCTCTTCTGTAATCCCAGTAGTTGTGTGACTATGTGATTAATGCAAGCCAAGGCACACACTTTCCCAGAGTTGCCCAGTGAAGTTTCATAGCCTGAATATATGTGTATTACAGGAAAATAAAGGCTTAGAAACAATATTTGCTAAAGATTTCACTGGAAATGGAAACAGAAATTCACCCTTCACAGGCTGAATTTTCTCCTGTTGTCTGTTTTCAGTGGAGGATGGAGTGAAGGACTTTGTTTATCCCTGAATGCAGCTAGGATGAGGTGTGAACATGTTAATTCTTGCTTCTCCTGTTGGTATTTGGCAGATCTATTAAAGGCAACCAAATCATAGTGTGCATTCTTTTGCACTACTTGAAGGAACACACCCTGCAAGTTTTCTGCATGATCAGGAAACTATAGAAGTTATAGCTGCAAACCATCTTGGCTTCCAGATTTAAAATTTAGAAATAATAGCCTAAACCCCAGCTAATGTAAACTGATTAGTGCCCATGATAGCAAGGGAGCTATTCCCATGCTGAGCAGTAGCAGGACAACTTCCAGTAATGCAGGACTACTAGATTGGCATCACAAAACACATAGAAAAGAATATTGTATTAGCCTATAATGGAAAAATATGAAAAAGTTATAAATAATAAAAAAAATTCTATATTTTACAAAATAAAGTGTTAGGACTTGATAATAGAATGTTTCCTTTTCCCTTTCCTAGTTACATTTACCCAGATGACAGGCAACCTATGGAGAAGTAGTTTTCTTCAGTCATCTTGAGATCTAATGCTCCCATTAAGGGAAATTTCAGAGGATACTGCATGTATATCCCAGCAAGCTAACAAACATATTAGCACAATAACATTATATAATAGGAGTAGGATGTAAAGATGTAATTAGGTCTACAGAAATTTGTGGTAATGCAAATACCTATCCATCTGTCTAAGGTCAGGATTCAAAGCCCACTGTGAAGGTGGCTATTGACTTCAGTGGATTTTGAGTAAAATAGGCAACAGAACTGTTAGCAAGAATTATATTGAAAGGTGTGGAGAAGGTGTTGTGCATGTTGAAGGATTACAGACAGCTCATGACAGAGTAATAGCCTGGTTCAAAGAACTTCCTGCTTAAGATGAAAATTATTCTGAGTGGCTTGGATGAAGAGAAAGTTAAATGACTTCTCTATCCTGTTTCTGCTCCTTTCCATACAAGACCTAATTAAAAGGCTTTGGAATTAAAAGAGGGATTAAAATTTAGAGGGATCCAGGAAGGAAATATTAGCCCAGAAATGTAGTGCAGGCTAGACTGCAGTAGCTACACAGCCTGCTACTCCTAGTACAGCTGCTGGCCTTTGGTGGTTGCGGGACTTCTTGTGTTCCCCTGAGCCTGCATAAGTGAGAGATGCAACAGCAAGTGTCTTATCACTGTGATACTCATCCCCCGGTACATCTCCCATACTGTGGCCCAAGTTCTTCCTACTCTCCTGTGAATTAAAGAACCATGAGACTTCAGATCTGAAGCAGAGGGGATGTTTAGACTCTCACTACTTAAAACACTATTTTGAAGAAAATTACAAGACAAACCACCATTCATAAAAAAAACTATTTGAAGGAGCTGCAGTATGGTCTACTCCCAGAACAGGTCTCTTGTCCTTTATTTCCTCATTCATCCAGACTACAAGTCATTCAGTAATGCTGCAAACACTGCTCTCTACAGTCACACAGGAAAAAAACACTTTGAATTTAGCATGAGAATGAAGTCTGCTGGAAACATCAGAAGTAGCACATCAGTTTTAAAATGTATTCACGCTGTGTGACTCTCTGCTTTGCAACAGCTAAGTTCAGTTATTCTGCTGCATATTGGAACTGCAAAAGTTATTCCCCCATCATCTGTGTAGAGGAGCCTGGTAATACTTTTAAAAGCACCTACTTGAGCAGAACTCTTTTTCTGCTTCTCGCTGTCCAACAATTTAGATTCCTGGAAGCCTGGCAACAGTAAACACTACAGGCTTTCTATTGCACAGGAGAGCAAATTCCCAGAAAGAAAAATTGGGTCAATTCACAGATTTGTGTCTTTTTAAGACAGTGAGACACAAGCTGTGACAAGCAGCTGGCTTGAACCTTTGCATAATATGGGCTGTAGAACCTGATCTACCGACTTAATGAGACTCATGATTTCTCTTTGGATTATATCGTATATTTTTAAAAAATATGGCAATGATTAAAAAGAGACCCCAAATGATGAGAGTGTCTACACTATCCTTAGGAGCTGTTCCAGAGATTCTACAGGTCATCAAAGTATTAAATGAAGGCAACATGAGGTAATCCAAAGTGCACAATCCAAACCTGAAGCTTTCTAAACTCAAAGAAGCATTGGCTGCAGAACATTTTTCAATGTTTTAATAATAAAATCTCTGAAGTGAGTCAGGCTGTAAGCCTGCTAAATGCTGTGACTGTGGAATCATTTCAAAGAAAAATGCAGCTACACCAAACTCAACAATACATAGCACATAATCATATATGCGTGGCTAGGAGTTGGCAACTCCTGCTGGCAAAATTGGGTATCTTAAATCAACATGAGTCAAACAATACAGCCCTGAGGCCACATCTGCTCAATAGTGCATGAAGTCATCACTGAAGAGATTTTACTCCATTTAATTCATTTAATCTCAATGAGTTAGCAAGACCTAACATACAAAATGCTATGCAGAGAAGACGTAGGTGAAATGTTTGTCCTTGGCCTGTATATAGAATGCCACACAGTTCCTGTGTGGTGAGTTCATGATGAGGATAGCCTCACCAGAAATCACCAGACTTATGCTGTATAGGGAAAATATTACCCTTGAAGATAACACAGGCAAAGCTAAGAAAAATAATCAAGCCATGGGATGAGATACATATTCTGAAGACCACATACTCCTCAAAAGAACAGTCCTTCTAGGTTTGCACCAAAGCTCACCCTTGCTTTGAATACCATAGATGTAACACGGCTTTATTTTGGCTTCAGTCTTTTTGGTCCTGAGTACAGCTTTAACTCATTTCCTCCTGGGCACCATAGCTATACAACACCCTCTCTGAGCCCCAAGTCCTGAGTGCATTAAAAATAAGGGCTCTTAGGATACAGCTCTCTTCCAACATGCTGGTGTGGTTTCAGTGCTATTAAAGTCGTTATGGATGGCAGCCATCCACCTAGGAATATCATAGCTGCAGTACTCCCAAAGGCACTATGTTAGAGGCAGACAGGTTCCCAATGACAACTGGTGGCTTGGATCTCTTAGAACAGCAGTGCTCCTGCTTTTGAGCCCCTCATGTTTTCCTGTGCAGAGGGAGAGGCTTCAGACTGTGCAAGCCACACAGCCAGAATGACAGTTTGTGCTCAGCACAGCTTCACCACACATCCATTGGAGGTCCAATCTCAGGTGCATGAGCTCACTGTGTTTACACCAAACTAGATCAAGGTAACATAATGGGATTTGGACAACCTGAATTTTACTTGCTAGCTTTGTTACTGACAGCCTTTGTTACCGACAGCCTTTGTTACCTAGGTCACAGTGATCTTTCTGCATAGTTTCCCCAGGTAGGAAAATACAGAAAAACAGGTTATATTTTCTTACCTTTTCTCTCTGCCTTGCCTATTTTCAGTTAAGTTCTCTGAGACAGTGATTTCTCTTAACTGCACAGCTCTCATGCCATTTAGTTAATACTGAAGTCTCACTCTGATACTAATATTAGTCATCTCTAGCTACCTCTCAGCTGCCATAATGGAGGAAAATCACAGCTATGAGGCCTGGCTGTGCTGTAGCCATGACTTGTTTTATACCCATCTATCCTTGGCCCAAGGTGTTCACGCAGCATGTAGTGTGGACACCTTTTTTCCATACCAAGAGATGGCAGCAGGAAGCGTTCTCCACGGTAGCTTACTCAGCCTTAACACGAAGATCATACATGCCTGTGCCACCCATCTGAAGTCACAGCAATGTGAGTAACAGCACCCCAGGGAATTAAGAGATGGACTTAGCTGAGGCCAATAGGTACCTATATTAATATCTTTAAAACATTTTATTTTCATTACACTTTGTTGTACATCATTGTACAATCATTGTGATACAGACTCTTAGAATATCAGGAACTTCTGTACTGGCAAGTCTTAGATAATGTGACTGTACTTGTTCCTAAAACTGAAGTAATATCCTTTATGTGACAATTCATTAGCTTCTCAGGAATTAATTTTGATGTCATTACTCAGCATTCAGCCAGTCTTTCCTCAGGCAAAACTAGTTGAAAAGTGCAATTATAGTAGAAATACTATGAGTAAGATTTAAGCAAGGAGTGCAAGATTTAGCCTGTTATCTGTATACATAGGTGCCTTCTCTTTTTGATTTGCTTCAAGTTTTATTCATATTTGCAGAAACCAGTTGGCTTTTGTGGAGTTTCAGAAGCTAGATCAGTGCTATTGGGGTAGCATTTACTACTTACATGCTTGTGACATACTTACTGTTTTAGACCTTTAGATCTAAAAGCTAAATACAACATTACAGATTTGAAAATCATAGGTACAGATGACACAGCCAGAAATATTAGTGACAGGAATGTATCTGAGAATATGCAGTTACACAAATCAGAATGAGAACGTAAAGACAGAAGGGAAACTGAATCCCTAAGGAAGTAGTGTGCTTTTTTTCAAAAAACAGAGGTTAAAAGTAGACCAAAGGCTCCAAGACGGCCTGACTAGCAGTAAAAGTGTAAAAAGGATGGGACTGCCTCATGCTTTGAAGATGTAATAAGAAAGAAGCAGTTACATGTGATTTAAGCCATAGAGCAAGAAGAGCACTTCAGACCATGGATGCTCTGCTTGAATCCTGCTGCCAATGCAGCTGTAAGTTTCGTTTAGACATCATCAGCTCTCCCATCACTTGGCCAATTTCAGTTGTCTTTTGTGACAAATGCAATAAACCATATTTTCTGAACCATCTCCCTTTACCATCTCACTTCCCAAAGCCTGATTACATGACTTTATCTTTGGTAAATCACATCTCACATTTGCAGTTGAGCCAAGAAAAAACAGCTATTTTCAACCATGCCTAAAAATCAACCAAAGCATCCTCCAGTATGTGGGTATATAAAGTCACTTACCAAAATAATCTGCCAACCAGATGACTTGAGGAAAAGTTTGCCACAACCTTCCCAGATATGGGGGTCACTGGGGGGGTGCCTTTTGCCTTCCGTGCTCTGCCCAGAACAGGCAGCCTACCGACAGCATTGAACAAGTTCACCAAACTATCTTATTAGAAAACAAAATCAAGAAGTGACACTGAAATTCGTAAGTGTACTTACTAATCTATAAATACATCTACAGGCAAATCTCTAATTTACAACTACCTCTAACTCTAGCTCTCTACAAGTACCCGAAAGGAGGATGCAGTGAGGAGGTGGCTGGTTTCTTTTCCCAAGTAACAGGACATGAGGTAATGGCCTCAAGCTGCACAAGGGGAGGTTTAAACTGGATATTAGGAAAAAAATTCTCCACTGAAAGGGTGCTCAGGCATTGGAACAGGCTGCCTAGGGAAGTGTTGGGATCACTATTCCTGGAAGAGTTCAGAAACCGTGTAGATGAGGCCCTTAGTGACATGGCTTAGTGGTGATCTTGGCAGCCCTGGGGTAATGGTTGGCCTTTATGATGTTAAAGGTCTTTTCAAACCTAGCTGATTCTATGATTCTATGATGCCAAGTCAAACTCGCATTGTAGTCACTTGGAGGTAGTTGGAAGAATGGGGTTTATTAATCCGGTGAAGTTTCCCAGATATTCTTTTTTTTTGCCCTAATGGAATGACAGCAGCACAGGAAAGCATATAGCACTCACTTAGGAGAGGTTCAAATATCCACTCAGCGAGGGAACTTCGCAAAACTGGTTTATCATTTGCTACATGTTCTGCATCACTTCCTCCTTCATATTCTGTGGGCATGGCACCTTACCTGAGTGCTATTACTAATACACGGGTGAGAAACACCCGATTGCTCATCACCGTGCCCATTAAGAGCTGGTTCTGCCACTAAAAGCATTCAGAACTTGGGCTGTGCAAAAGACAGCACCATTGAGGGCACCAAAAGAGGGGGAGGCACTGCAGAGGGGCCAGAAACTTCCCTAAACAAAGCGGAATTAATTTTAACCCCTAACCAGCAACAGCCTTGTAACACTTCACCGAACCAACGCAAACACCTACACAACATACAACGCGCCCCGACGGACACGCATGCGCACAACGCTCTCCACGGCCGGGCAGAGCTACCCGGATACGCGGTGCGGCGCATGTCATAACACTCGGGGAGTGCCCGGAAGCGGAAGCGGGTCTGTTGGTGGGTGTTGGGGGTGCGGAAGTGTGTGGTGGAGGAGGCCGCGGTTTCGGCTCCGTGGGCGGAGGGGAGCTTCCCCACCGGCAGCCGCGGGCCTGCGCTCTCTTCTCCAGTGATCCCCACCGCTGCGCTATGGCGAGCGCCAACATGCTGGTAGAGCTACGCGCCTTCCTGGGGCGGACCCAGCACGGGCGGCGGTCCTGGGGCGGCTGGGGGTGGCTCTGCGCCGGGCCTGCGGGCGGGGTAGGGGGATAGGGAGCGCAGACGGCTCAGCTGGCGGGGCTGGCAGCCGCGGGAGGTGTCGAGGGAACTCGGCTTGGGGCTCGCAAGTAATAAAGGCTGCGGATCAGTCCTTTGGTCAGTACCGGCCTCCGCTGACAGCGGACGATGGGCCCCGCTGGAGCGGCGGGGCCTGGTGTCCACCTGGGAAACGCGGTTGCCTTTTGTAAGCTAGGTGCGTAGTTTGCCTTAGGGTTCTTCTAAGGCTACCGACTGTAGGAAGGGTTTGCCTGCCTTGTTTACTGTTTGTGCCAGCCCTCGGTTGGGGCTGTATAATTTGTTCTGTGGCTGTTCGGCAAGACAGCAATGACCTGTGTTAGAAATAGTCATTTTCTCTTCAGCTGTTTTGAACCGTGATCATTTCCTTAAGCTCATTATGGCCGTGTAGTGCTTACACTGGCAAAGCTAAGGGAGGTACCGCAGGGTCTAGAATAAACAGAAGGAGAATGAAACCTGTTTAAGATCATGTTCTTTCTGATGATGATGTTCATCCAGCTATCAAACCACAGCCTGGTTTGTACATAGAGTTTGTGCCTCATGGATAGTTAGAGCTGGACATCTATGCTGTGGTGCATACAACTTTCTAATAAACTATTTCCTGTTTTATAGCAGTGTTGAGCTTCCCAGTAGCAGACTAAGATGCCAGCTGATGTAATCAAGTACTAGAACTGAGAATCTAATACCCAAGTAATAGTCTTTGGTATTTACAAAACCAGGGTATACCAAAACCAGCCCTTACATCATGTACACTTTTTTTCTACTTCAGAGGGCTGCAACATGCTCTGTTTTCTCACACTTCCATTTTAGCAGCTGGCCTTTGCCATTTGTTCTTTGGATTTAGTGTCACATGTATCACTTTGTTGTACTGTAGCCAGGAGCTGTTGGACTGTTCTGTGGTAGTCAAATGTATTTAAGAGCTTTAAGAAAGTATCTTCTGGTTTTGGAATAAATTTTGCTCTTTTGCTGATTTGAATGGTGTGTAGAGGAGCCAGATAGAGCCAGCACAGTGTGAGCAGCAAGGAGGGGATTGCCTAGTTGTATGTGGTAAGCTGCTTATCAGCTCATGGTTTCCCCCAAAAGGGAAGACTGAAGTTCTGCTCCAAAGAAACAGATGCTTCCAGTGTTCCAGCACTTGCCACAATAGAGCTGTATAGTCCGCTTTACTGGATCACTGTTTTTAAATAACTTGCTCTATGATTTCAGGTAGATCTATTGAGATGATCTTTGCCTCCAATACACAACACGGAACAATAGAATGAGAGATTTTGCTATTTCTTTTTTTATGGCCACTGTTTACTAGTTTTGTTTTGCCTGAAGCACGACCGAGTGTCCAGATAGCGGCAAGAGTATCTGTACTAGAATGTCTAATGAATGCTCCTTGCTGTAGCTGAAGCCCTCCACCTTGCTCCTGGACATTGCCATAATCATACTGAGCATGCTTAGGAAAAGAAATTGACCTGATATGGGGCTATAGAAAATTTAGTTAGTGTTGGCTAACTTTGGCTAAATGACTGCCTGTTTTAAACTTATGTGAACTAGTCATTCACACTGACAGTTTTAATTGTCCTGAAGTGGTATAGGCATTACAAGGAGGAAAGTGTAATAAAAGGTAATAAGCAGTTAAGAGCAAAAGAGTAACAGTGATACCAACAAATCCACAGGTCAGTGTATGCAATACGCTGAATGGATTAGATCACAGTTTTATTTGAAACTAGCCCAACAAATAAATTAAAAATCCATGTGTAACTTCTAGAACTTTTCTTGATGCTCGTGATTGCGAATGTGCCATCCATGGCAGTGTTCAAGGCCAGGTTGGATGAAGCCTTACATGACTTGGTTTAGTGTGAGGTGTCCCTGCCCATGGCAGGGGGGTTGGAACTGGATGATCTTAAGGTCCTTTCCAACCCTAACATTTCTATGATTCTATGATTTTGGCAGGTCCTCTGTCTGGTGGGGTTTTTTTTCTCCCCTCCAACTGTAGTGTTAATTAATATCTCTCACTTGGATATCAAGAACCTAAGTCCTTCTAGAGAAGCCAAACAAATGTATTTGAAGATGTCTCCCAGTATAGGACTGGAAGTGTGATAGTGCATTGTAATCTTGTACTTCCTGTATTGACTCTGTTGACAGAGTTTGCTGATGTTGTCAGTCACAGTTTGAAGTGTTGTCTGGGTCTGTGATTAAAAAAACCCCTTAGAATGGATTTCCAGATCTTTCTGTAATAAATGCAAGAGGTTGATAAGGTAAATTGCATAGACAAACCAGTAGTAGTTCCAGCTTAGTACTCAGTTCTTCTCATACTTTTTCGTGTGCTAGTAAATTTCAGCAGTTTGTTAATCAGTGTTATAAATTGATAGAAACATTGTGTCACATACAAAGCACATGTAAGACTTGCAGTCATTTGCCTTCAAGTTTTTTGGGGTAGACGTTGAAAAGCGGAAAAGCTGGCTGTCAAAAAACAGATCAACAGCTTAAAATGTCTCTTTGGTCATGCAGTGTGCTCTCATGTAGCACTTAATTATTTGCTTGTATTACAGAAAGCAATAGACCTTGCTAACAAGGCAGCGCAAGAAGATAAAGCAGGAAACTATGAGGAAGCCCTCCTCTTGTACCAACATGCTGTGCAGTATTTTCTCCATATTATTAAATGTAAGTGTAATGTATTAGATGATTAAGTAGAGTTTAGTATTCTCATTGTACAGGGTAATCTCATATGTTCACGTAATTACTTAATTTTTTTACTATAATCATCAGTTGGTAATTGTAGTTTGACTGAGGTCGTATATTTTGCAGTTTTTGCTTCTACCATGTTGTGTGCTTGCTCCATTCTTGTAAGAAATCAGATTATTTTTTACTTGTGTTTTGGTTTAGACAGGGAGGTGGGGGTTGCTGTGTCTCCTCTGGACTTTTGTAGCAATGTGTCAGGCTGGCCACTGCACAGGGAAATGTAATAAGTACAGGGATCCCTGAATTTCTGTTGTGCTGAAAAACCACGTGTTACACAAGAAGTCTTTGTATCTACAGAGTGGGTTTTTGTTCCCTAATTCATGCTGGTTGCTTTTCTACAACCTCTCTGCTGGCATTTTTTTTTAATGTTATAGTCTGCTGTTCATCTGGCCAGCAAAATGTATGAGATGGATTTGTATGTTGCATTTTTTTCTTCAGTTTCCATATTCTCATTATTTTATGCCTTTTCATGCTTCTGTGTATCTTTTGGGTCATGTCCAGTATTTGTGTGCAAGGAGTAAGCTTTCTTAATGTAGGTACAGCCCTAATGTAAGTGGGCTAGGGTAACTCTCCTCACATAAGTGCACTTGCAGATTTCCATGATTTGATAAACAAAAACCCACCACTATTCTCTTTATAATCACTTAGGTAATTTGTGTATATCAGTTCCTATCCATTTATATCTTACAGACTTTTATCGGAATGTCACTTGCTGTGCTTTTGACAATACTGATGTATTTTTTGAAACTTAACACAAACCTAACATGTTAAATTTTGATTGCTGATTTGAAATACTGTAATAATGACTAAGAGAAAAGTGTGGCTGTTGAACTTAACTCCTTCAAATGTTTTATGTAATTTTTTTTTGACATAAACATATTTTAAAATTAGTAGGCTATGGAAAAATAAAGTATAATTCTAAAGAAAAATTGCTTAGTAGCTTCTTAATGAGGTATTTTAAGAAATGGGCCAAGGCAATGTATAGCTTTAAAGGTTGACAGTAAAGCTTCCAGTGCCATTATCTTTAATCCTTTACAGTCAAATTTTAATGTTCAGGTGTATATTTGTTTTCTGGTAAGTGATGACTTCCTGTCATTTCTTTCTATGGTATAGTGGCAAAATAAGTAGTTGAGGTATTCAGTTATGTGGTGAGCCCTGAGAGAGGTATATTGATAAGACATAAAAACAGTCTTGTTTTCTGATTGATACACATGTCTTTTGCTGTTAACAAGGCATTGTTTCTCTTTAAACTCTTAGATGAAGCACAGGGTGATAAAGCAAAACAGAGCATTAGAATGAAATGTAGAGAATACTTGGACAGAGCAGAACAGCTGAAAGAATATCTGAAAAAGAGAGAAAAAGCTGCACCAAAACCAGTTAAAGAGTCTGGTCCTGCTGATGGAAAAGGGTATGTTTTTGCAGAAGGTAAAGCAAAATACTTCCTGAACTCAGCTTATGCTAAAATTCAACTCTTCATTGATAATTTTAATTAGTATTTTTGAAATGTTTCGGATGACTCCTAATGCTGAAATACAGTAGGCTAATAGGAGAAAAATAACATGAATTAGCATCACAGGAATTTCTGTGCTTGTTTACTAAACTGTGTGATCATCTGCATAGGAAATTCAGTGAAGAATAAGAGCTGTTTCAGACTAACACATAATTATTAAAGGCAGACAGTCTGATGTCTCTTAAATTTTTTCTACATTTAAATACTTGCTAGGAAATAAATTCAGACTCATGATTACTGGGGTCTGAGTTTGATGTGTCTCACAGTTGATAACAGGTGCAAAGCTCTATGTAGGGTGAAGTTCTGTGAGATGAGCTGAATCACCCTAATGCCTTGCTGCTGCCCAGGCTTTCTGCTGCTTTCTTTGTATTAGATTTGGTTTTCATTTTGCATATCAGAGCTCGACAAGCAGAGCCATCTGAACAAGCAGAGCCTCTTTTGCATTTGCTGCTGCCTTTAAAGGGATAGGAGAGAGAAAGGGTTCAGGATGATGCCTTCTAGCAGATTGCCCTTTTTAGCAGTGGTGAACAACCACAGTTACTAAGTTGTCTCTTTGAAACTTCACCTGATTTTCAGTCTCCTTCACTGTCTACTTGTCTCATCAGTTTTATTTTCTGAGCTGTACTGTGTTCTGCTGGTTTATAATCAAAAGAGCTGATAACATCATAGAGGCTACATGTATTTCATGACCTCCTCTCCAGTTGTTCACTATCTAGTCTCCTTTTATCCTTCTTTAATTTCTGTTTCCTTTGCTCTGAAAAGATGAGGGTGTAATAGTACTAGATGGAATTGATCAAGTCCTGTTGCAATTCCAGATAGGGGACAAGAGCAATGTCTAAAATTAAACCATTTTAGCACTCTCATATTGCTTTCTACAAGGGCTTTTGTTCTCTAATGGCTGACTCAAAGCATGTAGAGGTATGTTAAAAGGGCTCAGACTGGTAAGAGGAAGCTGAAATGGTGAGGAGAGTGGATTAGGAAGAACATGGTGTAGAAAACTGGTAGTACAATGATGTAAACTTGTAGAGATCTCAAGGTTTCTTTCATTCCTTAGCCTGGTGGTTTTCCTGTTATTTGCATTCTGATTTTTATCCAAAGACAGCAGTCTCTTTTATTGTATTTCAACTTTTTTTTCTTGGTTCAAATCAGGAATGACAGTGATGGGGAAGGGGAGTCAGAAGATCCTGAAAAAAAGAAGCTACAGAATCAACTTCAAGGTAATTTTGAAGTATCCTTTTCTTCAAATAGCGAGGACTTCAGTCAAATAAGTTCTGGTATTTTTGTCACCTAAATGTTATGGATTAACTAACTGTCTGTAAGTGGCTTAACTAGTATGCACTTTTCACATACAAAAGCATAATATTTCTGGAAGTATGGGTTTGCATGCTATGAAGTCATAAAGTAACTATGTTGAAATGTATCTCCTGTTCCCTGTACTTCATGTTAAAATTGTACCATTTATCCGGATAGCATTTTCCAATGGGAGAAGCTGCAAAATTCCATGTAGCTGTTGGCTAAATTGAATCGGTATTTTTTACTCTTAAGTACATTAGAGTATTGCCTAGAGGCTAAGGTAACAAACAGTATAAGCAGGAACATTTTCACAAAAGCTTATACTCAAGTTTAGGAGTTGAGAACATGGATTCTTGCCTATTTATAGGAATGGGCAGCATTTTCCCATATGCAGTATTGATGTTCTCCCAGTTGAGTAAATAATAGTCTGATGTTTCTGTATCACTGACTGTATGCAGCATTGGAGTTCAATGTATAGCAGCTACCAGTTGTTTTGTACACAGTAAAAAAGAGGCTTTATTTGGTATTTATTACCCTTTAATGGTGAAGAAGTGTTCAGAGCTTCCCTGCCAGAAAGTGCTTTTGGATCTGAAGAAACTTCATTGCTCTCCACTCTGTTTTTCAGTGTAACAAAGATCAGATTTACCAGATCTCTCTGCCTGTGTATTTTCAGGAATTATTGCATCATGTTTGATACAATATTTATAATAGCCTTCAGGAGCTATTGTATCATATTTGGAAACTGCACCATGCTTTTTACGCTTCACTGCGCATTTACTTAATCCTGTGCCTAGTTATGTGGGACAGTTTCCTATGCTTTAAAATGACAGTGAAATGATGAGCTGCCTCTCACTATAAAGTGTTTCTTCGCACAGTTCTTACTTCAAAAAACAGTTTCTTGCATCCACCACTTTTTTGATACCTCCTGTAAAATGACAATTTTCTTGCTTATACACTTGATTGCTTGAAAGTCTGAGATGTGAGATCCTTGGTACCTTGAATCTTAACACAGGAGTCTGTTACTTGGGTAATGCAAGCTCTAGGCAGCCTTCAGAGTACTCATACCCAACAAGTTACTTCATCTGCTGGAGAGTCTTATAAATCCTGGGCTAGTGCAGCTACATTGCTTCCCTTGTTTAAAATGAAATTTCAAATCTTTTGGGAAGTACAATGGTGGTTTAATGAGGAGATGGTGCCTGTGTACCTACTGGAGAAGGTACTCCTCTGTGACTACTAAATGCACATTTGCTAGTCAGTTACAGCCTAGCTTTAGCCATTGTAGGACCTCTAATAATTCTTGAGTATTCTGATTATCCATGGCTTAATGTGGTAAAACAACATTGTAGATTTCTATAGAAATAACATCTATTTGACTTACAGTATTCAGTGTTTATATCTACTTTGAAGTGCCTTGTTTTTATTCAGTATGGACATGGGCATAGATTTCTTAATTTTTTTATCTTCTTTTCTTCTTTCCCCAAAATGGAATTTATTGAAGTTGTAAAAAGGTATGTGCATCCCTGACTTGTACAGTCTTTTCTTATAGGAGCAATTGTTATGGAGCGACCAAATGTCAAATGGAGTGATGTTGCTGGCCTCGAAGGTGCCAAAGAAGCACTTAAAGAAGCAGTGATCTTGCCCATTAAATTTCCACACCTATTTACAGGTCAGAATTACAGCATTTGTTTGCTATTGGCCAGTCAGGAGTAGCACTGGGGTCTGAGAAGAGTGTTGTACTAATGTATCAGAGACTCAAGCTGAGTTCACAACAGGATTGTGATCAATCTGACAGAAGTGTTATGGGTAAATATGGAAAACCTCTTTAGTAAATTAAAAGGACTTCATCAGAAAAATAGTTTCATTCTTTCTACGGTATTTTGAAGGTTGATGTTTTCTCTCTTCCAGGAAAACGAACACCCTGGAGAGGGATTCTGCTGTTTGGACCACCAGGAACAGGAAAGTCTTATTTAGCAAAAGCTGTGGCAACAGAAGCAAACAACTCTACCTTCTTCTCAGTATCTTCCTCTGACCTTGTATCAAAGTGGTTAGGTGAAAGTGAAAAGTAAGTTGGAGTTGCCAGAGGTCCAGGAAATCACTGGCGAGAAGCAATTAACATAAAGCTAGATAAGATGCTATGAAGAAACTGAGTTTGAGTGGAGGGTGATGTCTTTAAAAACAAACTTCAGGTGTTTCTATGTTTCATGCTGAAGTGCCATGGAAAGATACCATTATCCACTGTGTTTTGTACTGCTGCAGCAGGACCTCTCTTCAGTGCTCTAGATAGTTTTGTTTTGGTTTATTTTTAGAACTAGCTGAGAAAGGTATCAGGCACACTGTGGAGCTCATTCTCCTGTGCTTGGCTGTGATGCATGCTACATCAGTCTGGAGTGTTGGGGTACTATACCTCTTGGCATCTCCCCACTCATCTGTCCGAGCAGCTGTGCTGTTAACACGTGACATGTTTTTGTCTGTATGGAGGAGTTTTTCTTTATTCTGATTTCAAACAGTATCAGGAATCTAAGAGACTTCCAAAAATAGGTTGGAAAAGAGGAGCAGCCATGAAAGAAAATTTTATGGTTTCCAATGCTAACTCTTCGCTTGTTACTATGAATTATGTTAACACCATCAGGAAACCTCAAGTGACATGTTGGCTCTGGTCTAAAAGTCTAGGCTTCCAGTGAAGACTTACCAAATTAGGAAAGAAGTCTGGGATTGTTGTAAAAAAAGGACTTCCATGTGATGATAAGAACACTTGTCAAAACCATGCTTTAATAGTTTGAAGTGTGGACAACTGAGCAACATTAAAGTTGATAGGATGAGGAAGAAAGGCTATTAAATTAAGTGTTTGAACTGGGTTTTTTCCCACAAAGCTGGAAAGCTTAAGCTGCTTTTCTCCTCCTGCAAAAGGAATACAGAACTTGAGCTTGGCGTTTTTTTCTGTTTAACTTCATTTGAGACTACTGCCTGACATTTAGTGTTGGTAATGTGAAGGATTTCCCAGCATGTTCTTATTTATTTTCCTTTTTAACTTGGGAAGATATGTTAATAACATTAGGTTACAATCATAGAATAGTTAGGGTTGGAAAGGACCTTAGGATCATCTAGTTCCAGCTCCTGATGTTAAATAAGAGAAAGCCATGTTCTTTTCAATCTGCTTGGAGTGGTGGTTTTGTATAGTCCAGGCTGTCTTGTACAAATGTAAACTGAAAAAGGGCTTTTTCTTGCAAACCCTTTATGCTCAGCTATTCAGTCAGTAAAATGCTGAGACTTGGAGCTGGAAGAATATTGTATCGTTTGAGTAGCTTTATATTAATGCCTTTTTTTTTTCCCAGCTTTCTCTAAAGGAAGTGACTGTATCATAATCTTATATTATGTGTTTTCACTGGTGTAATTGTTAAGATAACTGAAGCTGTTTCCTTTTTTAAGATTAGTGAAAAACTTGTTCCAGCTTGCCAGGGAAAACAAACCTTCTATTATCTTCATTGATGAGATAGATTCCCTCTGCGGGTCAAGAAGTGAAAATGAAAGTGAGGCTGCCAGACGGATAAAAACAGAATTTCTAGTCCAGATGCAAGGTAAGTTTACTTGGTGTTCAGAATTAATCAGAGGAATTAAGATATGTATGGTAAGGGTAGCTTGCATGAAAACATGGAAAAGATCTGCAGTTGCACCCTGTTAATTTTTCATGACATTTTAAACCAGTCTGTGTTTATTATCTAACCTGTAAAATGGTTTCTGCCCTGATACAGGGGTTGGTGTTGACAATGATGGAATCTTGGTCTTGGGAGCAACAAACATACCCTGGGTTTTGGATTCTGCTATCAGGAGAAGGTATGATGGCATTTTTTTGTGGTATGAAATTTGCAACTTTTGTGAGGGCTCAGTCTGAGACTACCTCAGGTAGTAATCCAGCTCATGTTTGCAGACATGGCTAGTGTTCTGCAACTCAGTTCCATGAGGTGGACTGAGCCAAACTAATAACCCCTTGCCCCTTTAAAGAGGTAGGTTATTCACTCTTATGTTTGCCCTATAGTTTATTTGATTTTCTTTGTTTAGAAGATTGTGCTTGAGCAAGCAGAAAACTATTCTGTTTCCGTGTTGGCTGGTTTTCTGGTGGGCTTGGGGGACAATTTACAAAAAATGCACTTCAGGAGGGCAAGAGTGAGTAAAGCTTTCCTTTCCAGTTATTAAACTGTTGTATAGCTTGAGTTCTTTCATGGAAATGTAGCTTTATGTTACACGGAAACACCATGGTTTTCTGCTGATCAGACATAATTTGTGATCTTTCAGTGCATGTTTTAACTGCTGTTCTGTAGATAAAGAGCTTCCATACCTGTATTTGACTAGCTGGATCTTTCTTTGAGCTGCAGAGCAGCAGAGGGAAAATTACAGCTATGTGACAAATAAGACTATGTTATGATGAGGACACAGCTTGGATAATGGTAATTTCTGTGGGCTAAAGAAATACTACTTTTTTTTTTGTGACTGTCACTGACTTTATTCATGTGATGAAGCTGATCACACTTTGATTAGAGGTTGAACCAGGTGACCTCCAGAGGTTGCTTCCAACCTGTATGACTATAGTTTTGTGTGAGACAGATTTAGACATGAATATGTTGCTTAAAATTTCAAGTCATTCTTGAAATTCCAGCACTGGGATCCACAGTGAAAGACAGACAGATAGTACACCATAAAGATAATCAGAGAGGGCTGAACACCTCTCCTGTGAAGAAAGGCTGAGAGATTTGAGCTTTGTTCAGCCTGGAGAAGACTCCAGGGAGACAGTAGAGCAGCCTTTCTATATATAAAAGGGGCTTTTAAGAAAGATGGAGAGATGGTTTGGGAGGGGGGAAGGGGTTCTTTGATTTTGATTTTTTTTTTTTTACCAAGGTCTATAGTGACAGGAGAAGCAGCAACAGTTCTAAAATGAAAAAGCATAGATCTATATTGAAGGAAGAAATCTTAATGGTGAGGGTGGTGAGGCACTGGCACAGGTTGCTCAGAGAATCCGCAGCTGCCCCATCCCTGCAGTGTTAAAGGCTGAGCTGGGGCTTGGAGCAGCCTGATCTAGGGGAAGGTGTCCCTATTTATGGCAGGGGAGTTGGAAGCAGATGTTCTTTAAGGTCCCTTCCAACTCAAATCATTCTAGGATTCTCTGCAGTCTGAAAGAGTAGCTCTGTAACTCATGTCCACAACACTTAAAGGAACTTGTGCAGCAATGGCAATAATCAAATCAATTTTTGATTAATTTCACCTGTTTTGTCATGTATGTCAAGTTAACTGTATTCTAGACTTTGGAGTCACTCCTACTTCATTGGTGGGAGGTAATCCTCATAGTGAGAACAAAAGCTGTTTCAAAGGAAGGACTGCAGTTATCAACATTTTGTACTGACAACTGTATTCAGAATATGATTTCAAATTTGCTTACAACTATGAGCTTTCCTTTAATTGGAGACTGTAGAAAGTGATTGTGTTAGCTTGCTATCAGACAGTTCTTTGAGTGTGAAAATGCTCAATGTACTTCATTATCTTATGCTAGCTACAGATTTATTTATGAGAACACATTGTTGAATATTGGCCTTAAGTGTGTGGTTTTTTTAAAGGTTTATAATATTGAAACTGCTTCTTTCTAATACTCTTAGGACCAAACTGTATTTATTTGCATAAGCTTCTTTCCACCATGCACCTGCATGAGCTAGCATCTGTAGAACATTTTGGGTTTTCTTTTTAAACCAGGTTTGAGAAGCGTATTTATATTCCTTTACCTGAAGACCATGCCAGGGCTGCAATGTTCAAACTTCACCTTGGGTCGACTCCAAATCTCCTAACAGAAGCAGATTATCGACAGCTTGGAGAAAAAACTGAGGGCTATTCTGGTGCAGATATAAGCATCATTGTACGCGATGCACTGATGCAGCCTGTTAGAAAAGTGCAATCAGCTACTCACTTTAAAAAAGTAAGTAGGAATTTATTTTTTTTTTTTTTTTTTTTTTTTTTTTTTTTTTTAAAATATTTTTTATTTTTA
>NDXB01000696.1:80498-94956 GCA_002631895.1 Agapornis roseicollis
TTTTTTTTTTTTTTTTTTTTTTGTTATTTAATCTTAGAACTATCTTAATTTGAAAGTTCCTTGCAAGTAAGCTGAATTTGGTTTTGGGTAATATTGCATGCTTATGAGTATCCTTTTTATCAACCATGAGAGAAATTGAGTATTTCTCTTCTTTTCCTTTTTCCCTACCTCCTGCAGTCCTGCCATATATCTGGCAGGAAACTAGCTCTGGGTATTCACAACTCTTCATGTCTCTAGGTAGTGTTAAAAGTATTCAGTTTGAAGTTTGACTTAAATGGGAATGGTAGAGGTACTTTTATTTCTGGATCAAGTTACATGGTTCTTCATGATTTTCTAGCATGTTTAAAATAAATGTATTCCTCATCCACATGGGAACAGATGGATTATGATTATGCACATTCTGCTTGCTTGGCATATTTTTCAAACTGACAAATCAAGGTTCTTGTAATGTTCTGGTAAAAACATTGATTCATTGTTACTTGTTACAGTATTAAAGATACACAAGAACTAAGCAAACAGATTTTACAGGTGATTTGAAGGACCTTTTCCCAGTATAAAAACAGAATAAGTATTTTGAGACACTTGATTTTATAAGTTTATTCTGGGTGCAGTTTGGCAGTAACACTGATGTAAACTGTATTTGTTTAAAAATAAGCAGCTGTTTTGATCTCTCAAGGATTTTCTAGACACTTCCTTCTTGTAAGCAGCAATACCTGAAGCATTTATCCCCTGCTGACTCTAAGTGACAATGACATTTCATGCTAAAGGGCTATTACCTTTTAGCATTATCTTCAAATTTTGAAGAATCTGAGGCACATTTTGGATTAGCATGGAGCAATGAAATAGCCTTGGTTATCACAGTTTGTGGAGCAAGCCAAAAGGAATTCTGGCCTCCTTGTGCCCCTAAAAAGGAAGGGAAAAAGCACACAACTAGAGTATTTTGAGTGTTCTTGCGTAAGCTAAGTGTGTGGTTAGTACTTCAATTTCATTCAATTTCCTATTTTTAGAAGCAGAATCTTAGGTTTATTAATTATTTGCATCATAATGGACAACTCAGCCCAGTTAAACAGTGCTTTCATCAATTACTAATTCATTGTAAACCATTCCTTGTTCCACATGATGACAGAGGTTTGTCAGAGTGCATTTTGAATATTACAGTATGTGTTCTCTAGCATCGTTCTGTAAATGCAGTTTGGGGTAGCAAATCCAGTTCTCTGCTGTTAAAAATAGCAAGTGTTGTATCCTTCAGTTTTTCCGTATGTTTTGCCTTCCTGTGGATGTATGATGCTTCAGGTAATGATGAAGGAAAATAAAACAGTGGGTCCCAGATAACGTGTTGCAGTAAGGTAACAGATTCCTGGTGCTGCTTGTCTAAAGCTGCACGTCAGACCTTTTCCTCGAGATCGAGGGGGGGTGGTGGGGGCGGGCAGGGATGTTTTCTGTTCTCCCACTAGATGGTGCTGTTCTCTCTCGAGGTGGTGTCAGAAGTGCTCCCACTAGATGGTGCTGCTGAGGTGGTGTCAGAAGTGCTCAGAGCTTTGTGTCAAAGATTGATTAGCTGTCTCTGGCTTCCTCACTTGAGGGACACTCGAGGGTGATTATTGAGCAGAAAACTGTTAACCAGCAATGAATGAACTCCCAAAATGACTGGGGATTCAGAAGGGTGGTCTTCTTCAACTAGATTTCCTGGCATGTTAGTTTTCCACAGAAATCCTCAACCTTAGGAGGAAGCTTCTTCTGGGATTTGACCTGATGTGAATTTAAGTATCTGGCTGCAGCTGCACATTATCAAAGGGAATGATGTCAGGATATTTATATCATTTATTTTTCACAGGGTAGGTCTTCCTAGTGGGTCTGCATAAATTCGATATATAAAATTATATATAAAATCAATATAACAAATATATCTGTATAAAATCAAGGAATATTTTTGCTCTAAAGATGCTGTTCAGCTTCTGGTTTTTGTCTTTAAATTTTAACTTATATGAACGGATTATTTTCTCACTTTTAGGTAAAAGGACCATCAGTGTCTAATCCAAATACAATGGTAGATTTGTTCACCCCTTGCTCCCCAGGTGATCCTGAAGCCATAGAAATGACATGGATGGAGGTTCCTGGTGATAGATTACTGGAGCCTCAAGTTTCCATGGTAGGTATTCTTTTGTACCATTTTCTTCTTGCTTTGCAGAAGTCTGAAAAGCCTTTAAAGCCCTTTTCAAATGGTTATGCAAGGCAGTTGGAGTTGTTTGTTTTCACAGATGCTGGACATACCAGATAACATCTGAATTCCCAACACGCAGTGCTATAGTATGGCAAGCCTGTGGAAAAGCCAGCTCTGTATCCCTGATAAGCATTTCTTTCTTATTGTTCTTGTCTGCTGGCATGCAGCTGCTTTCTTTTTAACCATAGACTGCATCTGGCTCTTCCACTGTTCTTTCACTTGTCTTTTATTCATAAAAATCATAGAATGGTTATGGTTGGAGAGGACCTTAAGATCATCTAGTTCCAACCCCCGATTTTTTTTATTTTTTTTATTTAAAACATTTGGGAACTTAGCCCCAAGACATGTTTGTTTCCCATCGCTCTAGCATGAGTATTGACACTGGGAAATGCAAAATTATATTCAGTGTAAAATGGGAGGTGATGTGCCGTAGGTAAATATTGCCTATAAAATAAATGCAAGCATAAGCAATAAAATAAAGAAAAATATAAAGAATAAAGAATATACATAAAGAACAAACATAAAAAAATAAAAGAATAAACATAAACAATAAAATAAAATATAAAGAGATTGTGGATATAATAGTAGTTCTGGCTAAATTTCATTACAGGTGATACAGCTCTTTTAGGTGTTTTCTTTGTTGCACCTTAAAATCCTTGCTTTGGTCTAGGGAATAAAACATGTAATTTTTAGACAAATTAAAATTGTAGTTCACTGCTTAAAAAAAGATAATTGCTGGACACTTACTCTGGTTTTTTTCACCTAAGAGGGGAAAAAAGGAAGGTTCTGAATTTAAGTGTTACATTTGAGGGAAGGACTTCATAAACAGATCTGTGCTGCTGCCATTTCTTGGATGCAAATTCTGTGACAAATGAAATTAGTTTATTTAATGGAGATCACAAACTTCTAAAGCAGTAGGCACTACTTGGTAAATATAACCATCACTATATTTCAGAAAATAATTTTCTGTGTGTATTAGCATACTGAGGAGGTACAAAAGGAAATATGCAGGTTCAGGCCTGCCCTGGAACTTCTGCCTGCATGGATTATCTGGATTTCTTTAATCAGTCTTTCCTGGAATTCAACATAATACGTTGTGTTCTCCTAATGGTACCAGGGCTCTGACTGATGCACTACAATTGCACGGGTATTTAAGTGTCCTTAAAAAGATCAGGCTTTAATTCTTTTTAAGCAGGGTATCTCTAGTCATGATACTAACTTTTGCTTTTACCCATAATTTTATAGTAATATGGTGTTAGGCATTACTTTTTTTCAGTTACCCTTGACTAGGACTTGATTAGTTTTCTTGTCTGTTTTTAGTCATAGGGTGTTCTAACTGCTGCTTTCAACTTTATAGGTCTGTGAATTTTCTGAACTCCATTTTCTAGTATCTGTTTATCTAGGAAATCGACATAATTGAAGAGACAAATTACTGGTTATGAGCAGTAAAACTTTGCTAGAAATGAATCACAAACTGATATTTTATATGCTTGCATGTAAAGAGCACATGGGAACATCTGATTATTTTCCACTTTTAAACTCCTGAATGGATGAGTGGCATAAACCTAAACCTGAGGTTTCATTATTAGAAAACTCAGTGATGGTGTCTGTCTTCACAGGGCTAAAATGTTGCCTCTGTGCAGGAGTGTTTAAGCTTACTTAAAGCCTTGTGTAAATAGGAGCTCCTATGGCCATATTGTTTTAATGGGCTTTTTAATGCATATTTGTCTTAGCAACCAGATTGTTAGCAGTGGTACTGTACTTGTTTCTGAAAACACTTGTTTTCTTTTTGTTTGTTTTTTTGACAGGCCGATATGCTCAGGTCGCTAGCTAGCACAAAACCAACAGTTAATGAACAGGACCTGGAGAAGTTAAAGAAGTTTACAGAAGACTTTGGTCAGGAAGGCTAAACCAAAGATACATGTGTAGCATTAGAACTTTTTTTTCCCTTTCTTAAGTATTCTTGTGTCTTTACTGATGGCACTTCAAATAAATGCCAATAAAATCACTCCTTTCTGACTTTGCAGAAGGAATAGAAGGTACTTTTGCAAAGACCCTTAAGCTTTTGTATTGTATTGTTCTCCTCAGATGTCTATTAAATGTCTTCTATTGAAAAATAATATGAAAATACAATTTTAGGGTGAGACAGCAAAGTGATGTGGTAATGTCTATTAAATGCTAGAAAACTTTAAATCATTAGTTCAATTTTAGGTATTATATTAAACCTGGGTACAAGTGAGTTTTAAACTCCCAGTAGGCTCAAAACCCCCTTTTTTGCAGGTGGAAGAGAAAATATTTGGGTGTTTTCAGTATCAGTCAATCAGTTTCCATATTAATTGCTCTCATTTCATATAGAAAAATGTATCAAAATTTGCTAATTAAGCATATGGCAAGTGTGGGTTTGCTATTAAAGTAAGGAGAAAACACTGTGAGGGTAAGACTACAATGGACCAGTACTTTCTTTAAATACTGATGGAACTGGTATTTGGCTTTTTCTGCTATACTGTGTCAGAATTCTGCCTTAAACAGGAAGGTTTTGGGTTTAATTCTTTACTAGCTGATTCGCACTGTCACTATGCAATTTAGCAAAAGTTTGTTGAATGCAAATATGTGGGAAAGTCTTTACTGGCTGTTCTTGTTTTGGAGTGGGTTTTTTTTGTTTGTTTGTTTTTTTTAAAATTGTTGTTGTCTCTAAATCTCGATTTACTTTCTGCAGGATTTTGACTTAAGTTAGAAAAAAGCATTAGTAATATCCTGTAAGATTCCACCTGTCAAAGCTGGCAAGGTGTAGGTAGTCTCTGGAAATGTATGGGAGGTATTCTGGGCAGTAGCATGCTTTCACATGCGAGAAGAGTATAACAGATGCTTTAGCCACAGACTTTCTGGTGATACATTAACCCAGAACTCTACTGATAACTGTTGCATATGTTGTATCAGTTTAGTGCTTAAACTTGGAGAGAAGGCTGGCAGTTTAGTATGGTAGTAGCACTTCCATTGGTCTCTTTCTGAAGAAATACAAATTGAGATGTGCCTGAATGTGACTTACAACACTTCAGTGTCAGCATTGAGTTTGTGCCTTGTAAGTTTGCACTGGCTGTAGATACAAAACATCCTTAGGATACTCTGTTCCAGGATCATTGTACAACTCTGTCTTGTATAGGCTTTGTTTAACTTGCATTAAAAGAAATTTGCACATTTTGTGTGTGTATGTTATAGGTACATATACACATATATGATCATCTTTCAATGGGGTTTTGTTTCCTTTATGTACATACTTTATGTACTTCATAAATCATAGGATGGGTGAAATTTGCTGTACTTCATTTAAGTAAAATGTTAAGAGTACAACACCAGCTATGTTATTTGAGTATTTCTTCAACGTTCAAGTATTTGGGTTTGGTTTGGTGGTATTTTTTAGGCTTTGGTTTCTATGTTTAACAGCTAAAAAAGATACTTAGTTAAAAATTCTTCGATCTGCAAGGTGCTGAGCTTTTATCTACTAACATGATGAAACATTCTTTCCAAAATCATTCGCTTATACACAGCTTTACCTTTGTCTTATGTTGGAATGTGTAAATGTGAATCAGTGGACTACAAATCTTCTTATGGACCTCTCTGGGGCAAAGGGGCAGGAATTCCAGTGTAGGTGCAGGCAACTATGGTGAGTAAAATCCTACAGCTTTGCAATACAATTGCTTTTTCATAGTTGCCTCTTGTGAATACTTTAGAAATATTCACAAGTGTATGAGCCATATACTGTCAGGGCTTTCACTCAGAGGTTCAATGCTACTATCTGAACTACTTGTCTCTTCACCTTTTTTAAAATGAGAGTCCTTATTGCAATCCTAAAATTCTCAGGAACTTTTTTTTTGGTTTGTGGTAGGCTGATTTGTCCTGTGAGTTTCCACAAGCTGAACTGTGTAATCTCTTATCTTTAATATAGAAGGCAAGTATACTGTATGTTTTAAATTTACATCTTGCTGCTTGCTCAGTTGTGGGATGACATCTGTAATAGAAGCAGTAATGTTTGATGTTTAAAGTTGCTTTTAGAAATATATTCCAAATAAACATTGCTGCTTAGAATTGCAGCTACAATGACAAATTTATGGTTTGCTGTCTTTTTAAGGTAGAAACAATTAATATATATTGCAGAGCTACCTAGCTAAGTTATCCCAGAATAGATGATAGCCTAATGGGGGGTGAGGGCTGCAAAATCACTTCTTAGTTTTCAGGGTTAATTGAAAGTACTCCAAATAATTTATGAAAGGTTGTATTTGCTTTACATAATCAAACCCTCTTTAAATACTGGATAAATTAGTTGTACACTTTTAATATAGTCTGAGGTATGACTCACCTTTGGCTAGTTAGCTCATATTTTTTTCTTCTGATGTTACTGCTTACTCTGACTGTAGTATGAAAAAATGCCGTTTTCCTTCCTGTGGGTAAACTAGTTGGTCAATTAAATCAGTTGTGTGTGTGCTGCTGGTGTTCTTTACAGATGGTTTCTTCACATTGACATTAAACTTCTTGGATTTCCTGGCACTTGTGGCACACAGCTCAATGCATACACTCAAAGGGTTACAAAAGCTCAGTAAATTAACTTGGTGTGTTTTTTCCCATATTGCCTGATTGACCTTAAATTCCAGAGTCTTGTTTCTTCACTAATTTACCTGTCAGTTTTGTTTTGTCATTCTCTAGCACAAACTGTACAAATTTCTTTCAAGGTTTTTAATTTCTTTTGGTTTTGAGTTATCTGCTGGTCTTCAAATATGCTTTTGTTTTAGTTAGCAGAGCATAACATGTATCTGAAGGCGATAATCTAGAATGAGCTGTTGTTCATGCTCATGTCTGTCAGGGGCATCTGATCAGTTTGTTCTTTCTTTCAACTGAAGTGAAGAAGCTGCTGGATGTTCCCTGGTCAGGCATTTTGATCTGCTTTTTGTGTTTATTTAGTCTTCTTCCTAATAAGAATATTCTAAACATTTTTCATGTTACTTCTTAGGATTATCTTGACAGGAAGCTTTCTAGTAGCTCTGAATTTGTTGAAATATACAGGAACATCTTTATTGTGCTGTTTACTCTTTCCTTCCTCCAGAATGACAAGCTTGTTTCATGATTGGCTTCCATACGTGTTTTTGGTCTTAACCAGATCCATCCTAGTAATCATGGTTGACTTAAAGCCATTCCCATAACTTATGTAAACTGTTGCAAGAACATAGTGGACTTTGTTTCCTACTGTGCTGCTTTTCCAGCAGATGCTTTATTCTTATCAGAACACTGTTCCCTTTATTCTTGAAGAGGTAGGTTTTGTTGTAGCTCTTGTGTCATAGTGCCAGTGCCTTCCCCTTTCATTTTTCTTTAGCTGTTTATTAACAGCATTTTAATCTAGAGATTTTATTCCAGAAATCCTCTGTCATCATAATTAGGTGTGTAAAAACTATTAATTGTTCATTCATCCTCTGTCCTGGCATTTGTATAATAGCAGCCCAGGTATTAGATAAGCGTGGCCTGTTATTTGTCTTTTGGTTGCTGTGACCCAATTACAATTCTTCCTCTCCCTCCCCACATCTACACACACACCCTTCTGCTGGTAGCTTTTTGACTAGGCTGCTTTTTTTGTGCCATTCTCTGTTTACTCACATTTGCATCTTCTATTCTATGTAGGAGGCTCCAACTTGATGAATAAGTGCTCACGCATACTTCTTCCCTTCATCACATAGATTTGGCGTTTGGGGATGCCAGAGTTCATCTGTCTGTACTGCCAGTGCCAGACTACCTGCCACATGTTGGTCTGCTGGTCCTTTGCAGAAATACTTGATATTTTAGGGCTCATTATTTGGACTTGGTCATGAAATCAAAATATGATGTTATATCTGCATCATAGCAGGAGCTAAATTGTCTTCTAAAAAGGCTTTGGTCATGTCTTGAGACATCTTCAGGAAATAAGTCACCAACACCTGAGTGCAGGGCTGATGCTGATAATAAAGCCAGGGTTTTCTTTCCTGTTTGGTGACCTATTAGTAGGCACTGTGCCATGAATTGCAAGACTTACTTTTGCTTGCCTTCCCTCTTGTGCTGCCTCAGCTAATTTAAATCAAAGCCATTCAAGGCAGGGACTTTGCTTTCAAACATGCTCAGTGTCACGTGTTCTGTAAACTATAAGCTGTCATTTCCTCTGACTCATTATGTAATGTCCACAGGGAATTTGTTACAAAAAATCTCAGCTGGAGCAGTGGCCCTTCTGCTGCTTCTCTGTCAATGTCTCAGCAATAACAAGTAAGCTAGATGAGGGACTGAGAAAGTTGCTGTAAGTATCCACATCTCATACGGGAAATACAATGGCAAATGAGGGTTGTTACAGCTGTGACCTGGGCTCTGGAAGAGTTAAGTGAATTGTATGCCCCATAGAAAGCTAGGAAAAAATTAAAACTCTATGAATTCAAATGATCAGTTTTCCTCCCTCCTCTGCTTAATGGCTGGAGCTTGGGCTGTGGTGGGGAGGCTCTGACCTGTCAAGGCCTTATTTTTAGGTAAGGTTCTAGAAAATCAGGAAAATTAGCTGACTACTGTTCTCAAATGTGCCATTTAAAATGCCAGCTGAAATGCTCATGCTTTTGCCTTGCTGAGTCTGAGCTTACTTGGATTTTTAATGTTTTAATTAATTAATCACAGCCATGAATTGCTCTGTACACAACCAAGCAGCAAAGCAATTACTGATTTTTTTTGTAAACTTTTACACCTGCTCTTGTTTTGTTGTGCACTTGTGCATTCATGTCTAACCTTGTTCTCTGTAATTTAAGGTTTTCTTTTATAGTTTGTTGTTACATGCCCCAGGAACCTCATGCACATGTCCACTGTCAGTATGGAAACAAACAGGTAGTTTGCTTGCCTGACAGGAAACCTTGTTAGTTGCAGCACAGCAATAGTTTCCATAGGAGCCTCAGGGCCTTCTGACAGACCCTAAAATCTTCCCACTGCCCTTCAGCTTCACTGTTCCTCCACCAGCTTCAGGACAGAAGGGACACTGGTACAAATAGATACCATCATTGCCTAAAGGCACATGGAGGGCTGTGGTAGATGTGCATATCCATATATGCAAATACTGGTTACAGACCCCTCAGGAAGGACCCACCAAAGGTACAAAAGGTAGTCACTGCAAAGTCACTGCATGGTGCCTGCTTGTTCTGGTTCCAGCAGGGAATGAATGTGTTGGAGGCATAGTGATGGTGTTCTTTCTGGGCAGTTGGAAACTGTACATGGGGTAAATGCATCTTATAGAAACAAAGGCAGGGTGAGAGACCCTGGTCCTTGGGCCTCCTGGGGCTGGCACAAGGTAGAAGTCAATGGGTGACCAAAGGCAGCGATGCTGATGCTCTGAGCTCCTGTGGGGTTTTGTCCTGTCTTTGTCCTAGTTGTCAGCTGTGTAAAATGGTTTCCATAAGCTTTGTAGTCATCAGACTTACTCTCTTAGGCTGCTTTTTGTGTAAAGCACACTCACTTCACCACAGTAGATACTGGAAATGCCTGATCCTGCTGCTCAGAAGAAAAAGGTTTTAATCGGAAATTTCTTTTGATGTGAAATGTTAATTGGCAATCTATGCCTGCCATTTCCCTGTTGCTTTTGAGTTGTACTCTCTGTTTTCTTGCAGTGCTCTCTAATACCAGATTTTCTTGGGTTTTCGTCTGACTTATCCTCTGTTCTTCACACCATTATTTTTTTTTCTTAGAAGATGAGGCACTGATTCCTTTTTAAAACCTAATTCAAAGCTGCTTATGTCCCCGTATTTCTTCAGTGTTTATACCAAAGCAAGCCTATATGCAGCAAAAAAGTTGGCAAGAGCGTCTATATCTCTTTTTCCCTTCAAAGCAACAGGGCCCATCTGCACATGCTGCCCTTTCCCGGCTGACAGCAGGATGGCAATGGTCTGGGCTGTTTGAGGATGGAGACAGACTCAGAGAAGCACAAGCAACACTGTGTGTTTCGTAGCAGTGCAAGGGGGAGAAATGGTTGAATGCTTGTTTTTAGGCAGCTACTTTGTAGTAATTTCTCCCCTTAGAAGAGACCTGAGCTACATACAAGACATCTAAATTTCGATTGTGTAACAGGAGCTTCTCTGCAGTGTGTGCCAAAGATAATGTATCAGGCACTGATACAAGGGCAGATGTTGCGTAATTGCATCCAAGAAATAAAACCAGTCTCATGCCAGTGCTGTGGATATCCAGTGTTACCTGGAACTGGAAACAGATTTAATTCCTGTTAAAAGATTGAGCAAACAAAGTTCTCTGAATTGCTTTGAAAGAGAAAGTGGCATGAACCTGGAAGTTTCAGTTATTCCAGTATTTTTAAGAGTGCAACTACAAAACAAAGGGCCATAGAAGAGTACACACAGAGCTCTCCCACACAAGGACATGGGGTAGGACATGAAACATTGTCATCAAGAGGCACAAAAAACATCTGGAGAGCAACTCAGTAGCTTTACAAGCACAGAAACTACCAAGATCACCTCTGAAAGGTAAGCTTTTTATAAACCAGAGGCCTACCAACACTGCAAATAATTAACTCAACCTTTTGTAATAAGATTGAGTAATATGAACATGTGCATAATTGACATGGCTTGACTGAATGACTTGGGGTATTATAACTAGTAGCTTAATCCTGAAACAGAGTGAAGTCATGGAAGTTGAGGACCCATCATGTTGAAGATTACCTAGAGGTATGTGTTTCCAAAGGCATGATATAAAGCACAAAATGATGCCTATAAGAGAGGCTTGCCTGGGAACCACTTCACCACCAAGTTGCTGAGCAGAAATCAGGTACAGTGAAAGAAACAGGCCAGAAGTTGCTGGAAGTACAATTACAAAAATGTTCCCTGTCTGGCTAAAAAATGAAAACAGTCATCAAAATACACATTTGGGAAGGTTGTCATGACAGTAATAGGTGAAAGACCGCCTCTAAAGAAAGGTAAAACATGATATAAACATTGCTCAAGTGATGTGATGGCTTCAAGGGCAATTCCTGAAGGACTTAATTGAAAACAGCCAGGAAAGACTTCTTCCTGCAGCTGTCCACTTAAAATTACTATCTGGAAACCTAAAAACATACAGTGACTTAGAAGTTAACTTCTCCAAGGATGAAATTCTGTATTAAAGCTCACTCTGACACAGTATGACAACATGAGCTTAGAGATGGTAACTGCAGGCTGCAGCACCTGTGGATTTCTTAGACAGGTAGGGAGCAAGGGCAGGTGTAATCCTCACATGGCTGTTCTTGGAGTTTGTTACTCAAGGGACCAGGGGGCTTTATTAAGCCTCTGAGGCTCTTCAATGGCTCTCATTATCCAGTTTCTCTTGAGAGGTAGGCGCCACCCCACTGTAAGCACAGTAGTTGTATCTTCTCTTTCCTCCCCCTGAAGCATAGATTCCCCATCAAAGCATAACTTCTTTGCTCCCTTTGGCATGGCAGATCCATGCCTTATGCACTTGACAGTTCAGCCGTTTCCTAGATCATCAGGGAAAGAGGGCAGCTACCACCTGAGTGGAGAACTGTTAGCCAGGACAGGAGCTGCGGCATCTGATTTTACTGGTAAAGGAGGAAGGGCTCTGTGGCAGTGCTGATAAGTGGAATGTTGCAGAGGAAAAGAATGGAAAGCCACAGCAATTCCAGAAAACCTTAGTGTCATATCTTGAATTACTGTTACTGTAAGAATGGCTCTACAGCCTAAATGTACAATGGAGACCTACAGATTAAAAGGACTATGCCTTCTGCAGCAAAGGCAACAGCATGTTTGCTGCTACTGAAGCACTCACTTTTTATTAGGAACTAAAAAAAGAAACCTCTTGCCTAGCATTGAAGGTGGCACAAGCAGCGGGGAAAATCTTTCTTACTACACCTGGCAGGAAGGCAATTGTGGTAGAACTACATTTTCAAACTTGCCAGGAGGTTGCTTCTACTTGAATAGCACATTTTCCTGTACATGTTCAGTTATGGTGGCCCAATAGTGAGTTCCTTGGGCCTGGGTGCAGAATGGTGTGACAGGCAGCATGGCAATGTGGATATTGTGCAGTCTGTCACAGCTTCTGGGTCAAACAAACACACTGTGTATCTCTGACTTCTGTTCAGACAACATCCATAATGCTACATGTGTGATCTTGGAATATTAACTTTAATTGTATTTATCTGCTTAAATATAATTTTTAAGGCCATTAGAACAATTGAGAACAGGTGCTCTTATGTCAAGAGCCAAAACAGGTGTCCCTATGTGAAACACCTGTGTTTACTGCTTGCAGATATTTAAAAGTTACAGTACTGAGCCTTCTAATACAAAGGACTGCTACAGCCTGTTCCTACCTGCTTTCAGCAGTGCTTGCTCCAGCACATTTTCCATGCCACCCGAGGAGAAGCAGTCCACTCGGCATTCTCCTCCAACCTGCAACATCCCTAGGAATATTCAGCAAGCTAACAGTCTCTTATGCTCAAATGTGAACAGCAAACTGTTCCAGTGTGAAGTCTGACATAAGCAGGTACACCAAAGGAGAAGAAATATGGATAATAAGTGAAATTCAAGATCAGCTTGGTCTCAAGTTTGATTTATGTGTTTTTAAGTTACCGACAGTAAAGATTTCCTTTTACTACTGGCTGTCATTAATTTTATTTCAATAGGTCTATTGTTCAATATGCAAAATAGCAATACAGTTCTTCAGCATAAAATTAAACATAGTTATAACAGATAATGAATCACAATTAGAGTTACTAATGAAGAAAGTTGGTTGACAGGAACCACTCATCTAGGCTGCCATTATTCTAAAACCTGGAGCTTCACAGGACTCACAGAATTATTGATGTGGCTCTAAGCTCTTGTAACTATTAATATTCACTTCTTAAAGAGTGCTGTTGGATGTCATACAAAGCTTGCTACAAAAAATAAGGCAGAAAGCTAGAGAAGAATGCAAGGTAATTTGGAAAGATAAAAGGAAAAAGTTGTTTCCCTTGGCCATGAAACTTAACTCTTTCAGGACACTTTCTTTTTCTAAATGCAGTAGGACAGGCTGGATAGAAATCACATCAAGAAGTCCCTAGGTTTATCACAGTATAGCCTATAGCTTCTGATCTCTTCTCCCCTTTCAAAATACACAGAAAAGACAACCAGAATATTCAGCAGGTGAATAGCTGGGGACAATACAAGAGGCTCCAGTGGCTGGAGGTTGCAACCTTGCTACCTTCTAAAACTTCTCCCTTCTTCTTCTCGTTTCTCCCAAAAGGAGTCTTAAAACAAGACATATTTCTTTTCTGTGTATCTGGTATGTTTTGGGAGCATTTAAGTAGAAGATCAAAAGGACATTTCTAGTACCAGCCATTTGTGCTGCAATATTACCAATTCACAAATTTGTTCCCACCTTTAAATGACAACTTTGATTCTTTAGTTGCCATGCTTAGATTCATACTGAATATCTCAACCTGCAACATTATTGTTGCAAAAGTCTGTTGAAAGATTAAATTAACAAAACTGAGGAAGCAGAAAACCACAGCTGCAACACTTCTTATAGTCTGTCTGCTTTCATCTACTTGTATTGTATTCCCTCTCCTTCTCTAAAAACATCACTGTCGTACTGAAGCTTCTTCTAAAGATTAATTATCAAAGCAATAAGCATGTTTTATCCATTCTTTTTCCCTCCCCATCCTCAGGGTATGCCCAGACATTGGTCAACTTGCTCTTTAAAGTCATAGATTTTGTCAATGTTATTTATGAAGGCCAGATTAATTAAGCAGTGCTTTATGTATAACCTCAGTTTGGAACAGACAGCAACAATGTTTATGTTAGCATTCAACTTCTAGTTCCACTGTCATTGAGAAAACAGTTCTATAGTAAACAATTCCCTTGTGCCAGGAATGCATTTCCTCCATGAATGAGGTCATATGAGAGGAATACAAAACAGGCAACTTAGGGCAAACTGTAGTTTCCGTTGGTGTACTTTAAAAGAATCAAAAAAAAAAAAAAGCTGTTGGGGAATTCACCAGTGAATTATATGCAGTTCATAAGGTCTTCCTTCACCTTTGATTATATTTTTTACACAGAAATACGTAAGACTTTACAATCCAGAGAACAAAACAAGAGCAGACATTATCAGAGCTACACAGTCACCCCCAAAGTTGTAAGGTGGCTTCTTAGCAAAAAAAAAAAAAAAAAAAAAAAAAAAAACAAAAAAAAAAAAAAAAAAACATTTTGAATAATGATTATA
>NDXB01000696.1:95019-120647 GCA_002631895.1 Agapornis roseicollis
GCGGCTACTAAAAAAAAAAAAAAAAAAAAAAAAAAAAAAACCCAACAAAACCAAAGAGTATGGATTTCACCATACAATCTATTGGGGAACTCCACATTAGTGTAGACGGGCTTTTAAAATGTGGTTTGTAAGACGTCATTGATTTTAGGTGTGACTTATCAGGACTAGGTCATGCATTCAAGGCTTTTAAAGGCCCCCTATCAATCCATTTTAATCATCATTTTATTAGGAGTTTATTGCAGATGATTTCTTGCACCTGTGCCCTCACCTCACCTTGATGTTGCGAGTGATACTATATTGTGAAAGACGGATTTATCTCTGCCTGCTTTATCTTTATACTGCTGACATTTAAACTTTGAAAGCCTTGCTGTCTTCCACGGTGAAAGTCTATAAATAGTCTATAGTTATTACCTGATTAATCTCTTCTATATTAATTCAATATTGTTGGAAAGATAACACATATAGGCTGTCCTATGTGTATAAGAGGAAATGAACATATTTTATTGCTTTTTTTTCCCCATCCACATCTTATTTGATTTCTCCTAACAATATAATTAACATCCTGTATTTTCTTAGAGGGACTGCTAATCAATTTCCATTGTTGGCACTGCAGCAGCTAACCTAGCATCCTATTATGCACGGTTCTTTCCTCACACTCACTCCTTCCTCCGCCTTTGCAGTGCTGAACTCAAAATGCCACCAAAGACATTCCAGGTGAATCCCATTTTGGGATTGATTCTCCATTTCTCATCCTTTTACTGCATCAAGTTCAAGTTCTTTGTTCTCACCTTGAAAACTTCATAATCCCTGCCTACACATCTGTTCCCATTTCCACCCACTCACTAATTCTAATCTCTCCACTATTATTTTCACACCCTTCTGCACACCCTCTTGCCTAGGGAGTTTTGGTTTGGTTGTGGGATTTTTCTATGAACTATTTTGTGGAAGTCAACGACTGCAGAGTATTTTGAGAGAGCTTTAAAGTTACACATAATTATAGCCTAAATAAAAAACAAAACAAAACAAAACAAAAAAAACCAACAACAACAACAAAAAACCCAAACCATTCATACTAAATAAATATGTAAATATCTAAGTCAAATATATGGAATTATTTTATTTGGACTGCTCTGGATTTGTTTTGGTTTGTTTTAATCTTTGTTCTATGACTGCACTTAACTGCTTAAACATATGCTTTTTGTCCTTTTCTCATGCAACTAACACAAAAAACCTGTAGTTTTCCCAGCAAGGAACAGCAAGCTGAAAAAATACCAGATTTTTATATTTTAGAGGGTAGCAGTGTTAAGTCCAACCGCAGCCAGCAGAAAACAGTGGAGCTCAACTGCTCCAGGAAACTGAGTCTGGCAGAATCCATGTCGTTTTACTGGAGGCGATGATGTAAATTAGGCTTTAAAAGCTGCCTGTGATAAAGTCAGCTAATTATCTTTCATAAAAGGTTTTTGTTTTCCCACAGAAGAGAGTACCCCGTGCTCTTGTCCCTCTTCCCAGTGCATGTCTGTCGCAGGAACAGCCTGACACATCTCCACCGTTTTGAGTTGCGTCAATTGGTAACCTCGGGCAACGTATTACATGCAAAGTCTGCACAAAGAGGTGATTATTATTCAGGCTATTTTTCTAAGCACATGAGGAAGCCAAGATAAGTGCTTAATATTGCCATACTTAACCATCACTATTTGTTTTCCCCTTCCCCCTCCAAACTGGCGTTTAGTGCCTGGTGAAAGGGGCACTGGGGGTTCACATTAAGCACTTATCTACAGCGGCAAGAGGATGCCCCTAGCTAGGCCTGTCGCTAAAAGCCGGTACTTGCACAAGGGCCCAGTTCTGCATCGGTCATCTCCGGTAAAACCCTCCCTAGGTCCTGGCAACCATCTCCCCGAGGCCGGGAAGCCAGCCCAGTACCCCTCAGCTCTGCTCACCTCACAGTGCCTCAGGCCCGGCTTGGCCCCGCCTCTCCCTTTCGGCGGGAAGCGGCCGCCCGCCCCACGTGACGGGACAAGATCCCCGCCCGTCCAGAGCAAGGACCCCGCGGGGCGGCAAGCGCGGCGCTGCCACTCGGCCGGCAGGGGGCGCGCGACCGACCCTGCCTCCTCGAGGGGGATCCCCTCCCAGCCGCCCTTTGCCTCCGATGCTGACCCCAGCAAAACACCCGCGGGCTCCAATCTGCGAGCCCGGTCCTGCCCCTCGGCCAATCCACGGGCACCTTCCCGTGCCTCGCCTCAATCCGACCAATCCGAGCGTGCAGGCCCGCTCTCGCCTCAGCAGCCAATCAGGTGGCGGAACGGCTGCAGGACCCTCCTCCGCCTCTCTCGCCCCGTAGCAGTGCCTTCTCTCCTTTTCCTCCACCCTTCTCCCCCCGCCCCTCCGCTCCTGCCGTGGCGCAGGCTGGCGGCTGCTGTGGCGCCCCGCGGTTGGCGTCCACCTCAGCGCACCACCTGCCGCCACCGCCGCCTGGGGGGCTCGGGTCCCCTGCTGCCCCAGCCCTTCCGCGAACGTAGCCCGAGCCATGCTGCTCCTGGCGGCCGCTTTCATCGTGGCCTTCGTCCTCCTTCTCTACATGGTGTCGCCGCTCATCAGCCCCAAGCCTCTCAAGCTGCCCGGCGCTCACGTCGTGGTGAGTGGGGCGCGCTGCGTGAGGAATGGGTCCCTCTCGCCGTCCCTCTCCGCCCCGCGCTGAGGGAGCGGGTCGTTGGCTCCGCTCTTCCCTGCCGTGGCGGGGGGAAAGGGGGTGGCGGCTTCCGTGCCGTTTTGTCCGTCGGGCTGTGAGGGGAGAAGGGAGGCCGCTTCCTCTGAGGCGGGCGCGCAGTTCTGTGGGAAGGGGTGTCTTGCTGTCGGCGGGGGGCGTATGGCGGCATTAGGGAATACTCGCGCTGGGGAGTAAGCGGAGAAAGGCGGCCAGTCATAGGAATGGCGGGGGCTCTCGGGGAGCGAGCGGGCGGTCAGTCCCTACAGGCTGGTGGTGACGAAGCCCCGTGCGGGGGTTGGGAGGGTGTCGGTGCTGGGGGTGCCCGCTGCTTGGTGCACCCCGAGCTACCAAAACATGGGAGCCGCAAGTCCCGGGTGATAAGGAAATGACCTGTACTGATGAGCCTGACAACCGCTGTCTATCTCGGTTGGCTTAAGGTTATCTTCTGAGTCACTAGAAACGCGAACCGTCTTCAGTCTTCATGTTTACTTTCTGAGGCATTCCTTTTGTACTCTCGAAGTTACCAGATATCTCGAGTTTTTGTTTTCTTACAGGGTTTCCCACGCTATTTCAGGGGGGTGTGTGCTTATAAACAAAGGCAAAATCTGTTGTTTCCTTGATCTAAAAGACAAGTCAGATGTGAGGAAATGGAAAGGCTAATACAAAGGAAGTGGTTAGATGACATTCATGCACCTCTTAATCTTTAAGCACGTAGATACTGATGTCTATGAGCAATATTTTGACTAGTCAAGATGGTAGATGTAAGATTTTAGGAGGAAGTCTTGAGAAAGACATATTGTTGACAGAGTTCGTGAATACGGCACCGCTAGAAATTGTATGGGTTTGTAGTTTGGGGAGCAATAGGGAAAGGAAACTATACCCACCATGTGCTTTCAGGTGGATCACCAAGTAGTGGATTTGGACACATGAGAGCTGTTGAAGGAATCAGGGTCCTAGAATCAGCTTATTACACTTTCATTGAATCTTAAGGTGTGTTCTGTGCAGGGAAGCTGTAGTCTACTGCTCGGTTAAATATATGCTCTTAAGGGGGGAGTAGCACTTGTAGATGTCCTTTATTACAGTGGGAGTTTGTGATGATCCAGAAGATAGGTGGTTTAGGTGCAGGTGAATTTACAGCTACTCCAAGTTGTTTGAGGTATTTTTCTTTTGGTCTCTGTGTGGTGCCTTGTTTTGTTGGTATGTGGTGATTGGTTTTTTGTTTGTTTGTTGGTTTGGTTGGGGTTTTTTAGTTGTTATTTTTGGAGCTCCCCTTTGGAGGATGTAGCTGTCCCCAGAATAATTTAGACCTGTCCAAGTTGCAACAGTATTCCCGAATTGCTTTATGCAGTAGGTGTTACTTGGGTGCTGCAACTGGCTTTACAGCATCATATAGTGTATGAGGTGTGTCCGAAGTTCTCTGGTTATGGCTCTTCCCACAGATGTAATGCTTGTTAAGGAGGAACCCTTCAATGCTATGTAAAAGCAAAGGTGAAGCAGATGTAAGGCCTATAACACTATCTAAGGACTTCTTTGAAGTCTTTTCACAGAAAAATATCAAAATTTGTGTTCTCCATAGGTAAATTCTTTTTAGTTTATTACTCGATTCAGATTAACATAGTATCTTTGTTAGGCCTCAGTTAAATCCAGCCTTGCAATAAAGAATAAAGATCTGCATATTGTATATTTAACTGGTTAAGCCTTCTGAAGAGTGCAGTGATTACCATTGCATAATAAATACAATTTTTCAAGATACACTAAAATGAATTGGTGGGATTTTTTAAGCAGAAAAAGTCAGTCTTACTAGAAACTCTTCCTTCTGGGGTTTGTTGAAAGTATCTTGAAAATATATCTGCTACATTTCTGAAGGAAGGTCATTGGACAGCTTCAGAGGCTATTACATACCAGTTATTGAATTTTCAACTCAAGTCAGCATTCTTTTCTCTGCTAATCATCATAGAGTGGTTCAGGTTGAAAGGAAACTTAAAGATCATGTAGTTCCACCACCCACTGCAATGGGCAGGGAAACCTTCCACTAGACAGGTTGCTCCAAGCCCTGTCCAGCTTGGCCTTGAACACTGACAGAGATGGGGCAGCCACAGCTGCTTTGAGCAGCCTGTTTCAGTGCCTCATGACCCTCACAGTAAGGAACTTCTTCCCTATATGTGGTCTAAATCTATCCTCTTTCAGTTAAAGATGGAACTGAAAGTACGCTCTTTCAGTTTAAAGCCATTCCTTTGTCCTACCCCTACCCCATGCCCTTTTAAAAGATCTCTCTCCAGATTTCTTGTAGGCCTGCTTTAGGTACTGGAAGGCTGCTATAAGGTCTCACAGAGCCTTCTTTTCTTCAGGCTGAACAACTCCAACTCTTTCAGTGTGCATTCACAGGAGAGATGCTGCAGCCCTCTGATAATCTTCATGGCCTCCTCTGGACTCACTTGTGTTGAGGGCCCCGGAGCTGAATGCAGAACTTCAGCAGGGGCGTCACCATAGATTTCACCAGGGTTTCAATTCAAGCACACAGCAGTTCTCTGTACCTCACCCCAATGTTTGCATTTATCAGGGGGAAATAAGTCCTGTGATCCCTATGATCCTCAGAAGCTGAACTCTTTTATTAAGGATCACAGCTAGAGAAGTTGGAGCCAGCCTTTTTGGAAGAGCTAATTTGGTACCTATTCTTCTCAAACACCGGAAGAGCTCAATAATGCTGCTCAAGGGCTGGTAGTATTGCATTCTGACCATCTGAATTAATACCGGATTTAATTCTCCCTTCTGGTTCAGAAATTAGTCTGTGTATTGGGTTCCCTATGACCAGATATGATTTTTGTTGACTCCTGAGGCTGGGTTGCAGTGAAATTGAATTGCTACTGATCCCATTTTTCCAGTGTCTGGACCTAATAAAATGCAGTAGCACTGTAGAACTATTGACCACAAAGGTGAGGTAACTGTAATAATGTTTTGTTTAATGTAGTGGATGAGTTGTGTTCTTTTAATTCTGAGCATCTACATTAGTAAGTTAATACCTAACAGACTTCGTAGCTTTGCTTAGGCTAACTTCATTGTAGTGCAAAGCAGTTTTCACTAGTGTTACGGATTATTTTTTTTTTTTCTTTGCCATTTCAGGAGCATTCACTATGAAAGCTAACCTCCCACGTGTTAGTAACTGCTTCCCACCTAAATGCTAAAGTTCTCAGCTAATTGTAACTGCCTTTTGTCATTGACCTATCTGACATGAACCCCATCCAGTGTTCTTGGGTGTGACTATGAATAAAAAACTTTCTTTTTCCATTTCTTGCTTGACTTCAGACCCTGTCTTTCTAAAATGAAATAAGCATTGCTTGAGAAGCCAGTGGCTTGGTGCCAGTACCTTCACCTTCAAATAATTCCTCTTGTTGCTGTACAATTCCTGATGTAGTTGACCTGTTCATGATACTCAGCAGTATGTGCAGCTAGAAAGCAGCTGTCTCTCAGTGCTATATGTCAAAAATCAAAATTGGAGCAGTATTCCATGCACATTAATTAGTTTATGTGCTAGTGACCTGTTGTTGTCAAAACTCAATAGAAGTATCAAACTGAGTCTTTTAGTCTTTTCAGAGACATACTGAAATCTTGCAACCTATTTTGCAAATACCTTAAAATGTTTAACTTCTTTTCATCATAAAACATTAAATGGGGTTCTGGCAAGGTCCCAAATCATTAGTCTAACACTCCCCCTGGCATCATTTACTTTGAAAGCAGTCATCCTTGGTTCAGAACACCACAGACCAGGTTTCACATTTCTGGACATGCGTCTTGAAATCATCCTCAAAGGTTTTTGCAGTGTGAAGCTAATCTGAAGCAGCTATCTCTAATAACAGAGAAAAGCTTAAGAGTTGAAACTAATCTTTGTGAGTGCTTCATCCATTCTTGGCCCATTTGTGACTGCAGACAAGCCTGTCAGAAGCCATGGTCCATGTGATAAACCTTTGCTGGGATTATTTGATTTACACTAAACAATTTTTTGAAGGTTAGTGGTAAAATACTCATATGAAAGAACTTAGTGACTCATGCTTCTGACTCTTCTGACTTTACTGCCTCCAGGAGTGGAAAGAATTTTAAGAATAATGCATCTCTGAAACCAGAGGCATTGGCAGATGAAGAGCAAACAGAAGGCTTCTGATAGGGCATGTAGTTAAGAAAGTGAGGATCTTTGCTTTGACACTAATTAACTCAATGCCTTTGTTTTCTCATACTTAAAATGGAGGTGATAGTTTATCTTCTCTGAAGCATTTTGAGATGTGATGAAGAACAAAAGAATTATAATTTCTAGAGCAATCCAAATATTTTTCTGTGTATTAGGAAATCTGTATTTCAGAACTCATTTCATCAACAGATTTTATTCACAATAAGTGCTTCTAGGCATTCTCTTCCAGTATGTTGCTGATTATAGTCTGTTAATATGCTGTTAAAAGAAAATTCAAATGATTTGGGTATGTAAGGAAGATACCTGTGTTTACTTAGGGATCAAACGTACATGCAGACTGAGACTGGACTTAAATGAACAAATCATGTAAAGGCAGTGCCACACAGACATTTTTATTTTACTGAAAAAAAGAGATGTCAGGATTGTCATCTACACCTTGTTCCCCATGGAGTTTGTAAGTAGGCTTATTGAGAGCAGTGTTAAGGTGACTTTAACCTGTGTATTAGTAACATTTGGGAGTGTATCCTCCTGCAACATGTGATGCATCACCCTGCATTTCTCTGTAAACAAACTATTAATTTCCTGTTTGTGTAGAGGTTTATTCAGTGTTACAGTTTAGAGGAAGAAGAAAAGGAAATGGAAGGTTAGGTGCTGGCATCCCCAAAAAACTAAAATTGTGGGATGGCATGAACAATTCAAAGTGCAGACTGGGGGACTCAGAAATACTCTACAGAGGACCAAGTGTTGAATTAATGGATTTTATTAGGAAAGAAGCTATTTTCTGTTTATGTTTAATGATGATATCTTAAGCAGACAATCTGTAATTGTTAATTTTACAAATAATTTCTACAGTGACCAGGTACGGAGGGGCAGTATGTAATTATATCATTATGACTAACATGAATAGTGATTTCAAACTTGTAACTACTTCTGCTTTTAAAAATAACATTTAGAACTTAGTCAAAAGCATGTGAGAGAGCCCATGTGGGTGCAGGTCTAAATGTGCTTGAGTTAAGAAATGAGCAAAAAATGCCACTGAAGTAAAACTGGGTTTGGGGTAGAAGCAAATGCTCATTGATCTGCTCAGATCTTATTTTTCATTCATACTCAATCAGCAAACTAACTTCAGTGTATCTTCTGTACTCACACCTCATTGAGTGATATTTTAATTTCAGTATCTTTTTAGAATTTTCATTTGATTTGACTCATCATATGGGGGAAGGTGTGAGGGTAATGGACTGACATTGCCGTTTTCAAATAACTTTTAGGTAACTGGAGGCTCCAGCGGAATTGGAAAATGTATTGCTATTGAATGTTATAAGCAAGGTGCTTTCATAACACTGATTGCAAGGGATGAGGTAAGTGTATGTTTATTTTTACCGGCTAAGCTCTCTTCACAAAATCCATGCAGGGGGAGAATAATTTTAGCATGTATAATTATTCATACTTTCTTCAGTGTATAGTTTAAGGGGATCTTAAGCACTTCAAATTAATGCATTTGAATAGCAGAGGTGGCTGCCTTTTTAAGGAGTGTAGCTCAACATGGAATTAGCTTGTCTTAAAACTCTGCCGGTGTTACCGCTTCTGTTAATGGTATTCATTATTTTACTGTCTAGATCTGTGGCAGAGGACAAAAGCAGGAAAAAAAACATATTCTTTAAAACCATAGAATTACCCTACAGCAAGTGACAACTGGGGTGTAAATACAATTCTTAGAATTCACTGAATATTTTGGTGTCTAATCAGCATTATATCATAGTTTTAACTAGTGAAAAACTGTTCATCAAGACAGTGCTGGAAGAAAAAGGGTTGTTTTGTATTTGTTCGCTTTTTTTTTTCTTTTACTAGCAAGTATTCTAAATCTAGTTGGAATGACCGTTTTCATAATGGGGTTTTATTTTATTTGTAGAGAAAAATATAATTACTCAGGTAATTAAAGCACTTAACTTGGGGGGCTCAGTCCCAGTACTCTTTGATAATTTTCTTTAATTTGAGAACTTACTTTGCTTACTCTTGAATGCATCCAGAATGAACACAACTTTTTTTGAAAGGAGTACGACAGTTTGAATTTACCAAATTTTAGTTTATTTCTATTGTAATTCTGTGACAGTGATTATACTTCAGAATAGTTTATGTAACATTACATAAATATAAAATAGAACCGAAATACAGATGAAGAATTAGTACCTACAGTCTTAGGTGCTCTGTGTAGTTGCCTGAAACCAAAGCATTATATCTGTTATAGGCATCGTTACTGGCATTAGAAGAAGTGAAAATCAGAAAAGTGAGTTCTGATAGTTTTATGGGTTTATGTATTTATAATATATTTATAAATCTGTAAAATTACAATATTATGGTGTTACAATTAGTTACAGATAACTCTTCAGGGATTAGGGTTTATTTCTAAGCCTTATTCAGATACCAGAGGCTAATACTGCTCTCAGAACTGCAATGTTCTTGTGTTCATTTCAGAACAAGCTGCTGCAGACAAAGAAGGAAATAGAAAAGTTTTCTGTTAATGACAAGCAGGTAAGACCACTGCTAGCAGTTAGTGTTGTGTGTTTTGTTTAATTCAGTTACTACAACATAGTTCAGTAGTCCTGTCTTTAAAACAAAGCTGTTTGACAAACACGAGTGAGAACTTAGTATTTGAATTGAAAAATATGCTTCCATGAGATATTCTGAACTCTGCTGTGTTTGATGTTGCCTTGCAAGTGCATTAGCCTGATTTTCGTAGAGAAAGATTGATGTCTTTAGTGGTAGGTGCAGTATGCTTTTTTGGATAGTTGCAATTTACCATCACTCAATAAGTGCTTGTATGCTTCAAGATGAAGTGGAAGAACCAACTTTTTTTTTTCTTTTCTCTTCAGATCTCTTTCTTTTGTAATTCAAAAATAAAGTAATTGTCTTGGGAAAGAAGTTAAGGTACTTGATTTCAGGTTTAGTTCACTTCATCGTATATGGTTTTTCCTGACAAAGAAGTGTAACAGATACACAAGTTAAATTTGTGAAGTTCTGAGCACTGAAGCTGCCTTAGTGAATACAGGTAGTGCCTTCATGCATAAAGGCACTGTTACAGAGCTTGCAGAGATAGTAGTTTAGAATAGGTAAGCTTGCTACATTCAAAATGTGTGACTTCAAGATGACATGCTACAATCATTTTTTTGCAGTACTAATAACCAAGGCGAGAGGTGAAACAGTACTGAGAGTGTTAAAGTATTTGACTTCTCCTTTCTCATGTTCCAGAACCTTTTTGTTACTTTCATGGTTACAAATATAAACAATTTATGTGTCTGCAGAAAGGGATCCAATTGAAAGCTGCATGTTTTGTTGAAAAGCAGCAATGGGAAAAGCCAAATATTTGGAGGCAATAATGCTAGTACCAGCTGGTACAAAATTTTGTAGTACCTCAATTTAGAATATAAGATTCTGGGTGGTTTGGTGTTTTGTTTTTTTTTTTTGTGTGTGTGTTTTGTTTGGTTTTTTTTGTTTGTTTGGTTGGTTGGTTTTTTTTGTTTGTTTTTTGGGGCTTTTTTTTGTTTGTTTTTGTCAAATGGCCCAAGCTGATTTTTTTTTTCCCTGTGCATGCTGCCTTATTCAGATCAGCTATTTGAAAAACTGAGTCGTTTGAGGTGAGGAGAAGCTATGTTTTGCCCAATCATGAAAATAAATAAATAAATCCTAATAACTGTTTTCTTGTAGCTGCTCTAGCAGTTTCCCAAATGTAGCATTAAGGTTAATCCCTAGTCAGTCACTGTGTCAGGATGTTCTTGTTGAAATCTGTCCAAGCTTGATAGATGCAGACCTTTAAAAAGTATATTACTCGGTACATGTTGCTAAGAGGTTCAGTTAAAATCTCCAAGTGCCTTCAAGGTTGAGCAAGCTGCAGTGTGGACTGAGCAGGACTGCTTTTGCAGAGGCAGCTTTAGACTTGTAGCCAGGTTAAGTAAGCATAGGCAGTGGGACTGATAGGTGGGCTGGCTCTTCTGTAGTTATTGTTGGATTGTAGAAGAGGTCACAGGGGAGCCTGCCTAGTCTAAATGCAAAGAACAGAACTAGAAAAAGCAAGGAGTCTGAAGCAGAGCTCACACTGGTACAGCAGATCAGCAGCTGGGAAGCAAGGGTAGCTGAAGTGAGAGAAGCTGTACAAAAAGGGCTGCTTAAAGAGCATAGAGAAAGATATCTGATACACATCATGCACACAGAGACTGTTGTTTACTAAATGTTTCAAACTAAGAGACAGAGATCCTCAGGAAAGATTACTTTTTCATGAGTGTATGCTGTCACCATTCAGCTCAGATGTATGCATGAAACCAAGTTGCATTGACAACCAGGGTCTGACATCTGCATACATTTTAGTATTTGATGTTTTCATGCAATTTATTTAGGGTACTGACAGTGCAGCCATTATGGGTATAGGTGCGCAATGAACAAAATCCTTGCCGTTAGGTATTATTGCAATGTGGTTTTTTTAATCCCTTTCCTAATATAGAATAGTTACTTCACTGGGAGCTGAATTGATCTGCTATTGTGAAAGCTTTATTAATGATCCACCACCATGCAATATTTGGAACAGAACTTGAGGAACACGGCTGGGGATATTGGACTATTTCTGGCAACATATTCCATGTCTTAGGCATGGATGATAGCACGTGCTTTGCAGTGAAGGTAATCAGTGTATTGTAAAAAAAGAAAGAATGTAAAATAATAAAAGCAGAGAGGTAAATTGTAAAATGTGGTAGTAGTAAATAAAAGCTGTGATAGTTCCCAAGTGTGATGTTCACAGTGTGAATAACTAATCTGTGCTATTTGATACATTAACCAACTGCTCCAGTTTTGATACAGAACTGTGATTTTTAACCCTCCTCACTGATCTTGCGAAGATATCCAGATAATAAATCAATGTAACTTCCATTCAACTGGTACTGTGTTCGTAAACTTCTGTAAAAGATAATGTTTCCAAAATGGAATAAATGCCCTAAGGTGAGATGCATGCATACCACGCAATAACTCACACCACAGACTTACTCTGATGTCCTACTACACAAAGTGCTGGGAGGCAGGAATAGCCAACCTGCTATGCAGGAATGGCAAGCAGATTCTGTTTATGTAGCTAAGAAGTGTTGCAGTCTGACCAGAGGTGGGACTGACAAATGACTAGGTGCCAAAGCAGTTAGTTAGACTGTGGTAAGCTGCTTTGTTGGTGTGTATGTATCCACGTGCTCCACGCAAGTGGTCATGGTGATAGTTGTTACAAACTGGTGATGATTTTGTTTTATTTCACCTCAAACTTAAATGAAGTTTAAATGAATTGACCAAAGTGATAGAAAGGATAGAAATTGGAATAAAATACAGGAGTACCTTCTTTTATTGAGATTGCTTTTCCTTTGAAGATGATGAATTCCCCTGAAGCTCTGCTGACTGCTCAGCAGAAAGCATAGCTTATTTGTCAATACCTGGCCAAGCTGGAGTTTATATCTTGCAGTTTGTAAGTGGTAACCCAAAGGCAATGCTTCTTTTGGCCAGAAGAAGTTGTGTGAAGAAGTTACAGGTTGCCCAGAGGAGTTGTGGCTGCCCCATCGCTGAAAGTATTCAAAGCCAAGTTAGATAGGATCTTGAGTAGCCTGGTCTAGTGGAAGGTGGCTCTGCCCATGGCAGGGCTGGTGGAACTGCCTGTTCTTTAAGGTCCCTTCCAACTCTAACCATTATATGATTCTATGAAGTTGATGTGAAGGTGTTTCCGAATGTGGATTCTGAGATCATCTTGCTGAAAGTAATCAGTGACTTTAAGAAAAACAGGGCCCAACAAAATTTAACTGCAATAAAATTTTCATTTGGGTTTTGTTGTCCTGTCCTGCCTGGCCCACCCTGCTCCTCAGGCCAATGCTTATTTTCAGGCTTTTGTTGCTTCCAAACTAAACCCCATAGTCTCTGCTTTCCAGACAAGGAGTAAATATATACACATTATTTCACTTTTTAGATAATATAACACTGCACATAGTCAGTTTCTCATAGAATTTTATTTTAGTTTGGTCCTTGACATGTCCCAATTAAACAGTGTGCAACTAAGGTTACTACTACAAAAATAAAGACATGATGAAAAAAATAGGAAGTGTGCATTGCCAGTACCGAAGTTATCAGGCTTTTAACACTTGCTTTATAAATTTTGGAAAAGTTTGTTTGGGGTTTTTGTTTGTTTGTTTTTTTCCAGTGTTGATGCTGTAGTTTTCAGGGTAACACTTTGCAGCCATGGCTTTCTAGGATGTGGGAAAAAAAGTTTGTTCTTAAAGGTAGACCAGGGCACACAAATAGTTTGACTTGTGTATAATGCTGATGAAAGTTAAATGTAGCACTATGAAATTTTGTCTGCCTTGGTTCGAATAGTTTTTACTGAGCTTTATGTAAATAAGTCATAGTGTGTTTTAATACAGTAAATTAGAAATTATACCTTGTGCATGTGTAGCTGCTTTGAAGATCCTGAAGTGCTTTTATATTCTTAATGTAAGGTTTATAATACTAGAATGTGTGTGTATGAGGGGGAGGGGCTCAGAGGGGGCAGGGATTGTGTTCTCCAGTGCAGGAGAAGTATTAACTGTCCTGTCAAAACGAATTCTTGTTTGGGTTGGTTTGTTTTGTTTTTATCTGGAAAAGGTGTGTAATTGGGTTTTGTTTCATTTTGAAAGGCTTGGAGTCAGCAGTTACTGGACTTACTGTGTTATTAAAACATTCTTTTACTTTCTTTGTCCAGGTTGTACTCTGTATTTCTGTTGATGTATCTAAAGAGTATGAACAGGTGGAGAATGTTCTAAAACAGGTGAGGAAGTACCTGGTTCACTTATGTATCTTAAGAAGCTTATCTCTGTGTAATGTATTTCTAATGGAAATAGTTTCTTATAATAATACTGTACTAAAGGAAAGACTTTTCTCCTAAAGATCTTAACCTCTTTCTCCTTTTTCAGGCTCAGGAAAAGCTTGGACCAGTTGACATGCTTGTAAACTGTGCGGGAACATCAGTTACAGGAAAATTTGAGAATATTGAAGTGAATTGTTTTGAAGTGAGTGAGCATGCTCTTTTTTATTTTATCATATGATTTCTTTTTCAGCCTTTCTAACAATTAGCTTGCATTCCTGTGTCTTTGCAGGCTTTTTAAGAATAGTGATACACTTGATCTGTGATAGCTGCCAGAATTAGATCTGTGAGGATTGCCTCTAATCTCTCACCTAATTATTTGTCCGTTGGTAGGGCAAAACAGTAAGTTCTCCCTCCAGGGTAGTATCAGACCTCAAGGTAGCACAAGGCCTGGCATGTATTTTGTGGTTTAATGTGCTGTGAATGGCACTGAATTTCATATGGTCTCACTTTTTTTTCTGATGAAGATTTTTTTTATTACATGTTTTTAACATGTTTAAGAACAATTCAGCTGTTATCAGTGTTCAATTCTGAGGTGCACGATTTGTTTGCAGATTAAAAAGCTGCTGCTCTGATTAGAAGATCAAAAAAAAGTCTCACCTCAAATCCCTCTATGTTGGTTACTTTATGCTCACAGCCCTCAGGCCCTGGGTCATCTACAAACAATGCTGAATAATCTGAAAATACTAAATAGGCATAATTTTACAATAAATTTGAATATTCCATTCTATTGTTTGTATAGACTATCAATTATGGTTTAGGTCTTCTGAGAGTGAAAATTAAATACTTCCACTTATCCTGCCAAAGATTAAAATCTCTGAAATGCATAAATACATAGAATTTTTCTTGTTTTAGAAAACTCTTTAAACTTGTATTTCAGAATGTTTTCATATATTATGTGTAAGTGGATTGTTTCCTGGACATTGTTTAGGTTAGATTTTGCCTCAAATATTCTTTTTTCCTTGAAGGCCATATGGTTTAGAGTATTATCAGTATCCTGGATGCTATTAAGATTTGTTGATAGACTGGGTTTCTTTTTGGCTTGAAGTAAGATTTTTAGCTATAAAACAGTTTCTTTTGGTAGCTGATAGAACAACAGATCTAGTGAACCTCATTATTAAAGCCAACTGAAATAAGGAGTTTTGATAAATAATACCAAACAGCTGAAGAATTCTGAATCTGTGACTCAAATACCATATTAATATCATTTGTACAGAGATTAATGGCAGTCAATTATCTGGGTAGCGTTTACCCGAGTCGAGCAGTAATTGCTACCATGAAGGAACGAAGAATGGGGAGGATTGTGTTTGTATCATCTCAGGCTGGACAATTAGGCCTCTTTGGTTATACAGCTTATTCTCCAACAAAGTTTGCTCTTCGAGGGTTGGCTGAAGCCCTGCAAATGGAGGTACGTGTGAAATAATTTCAGTATTTTAGATTGTAAACAATTTATTTTTCTTTCAACTAGCAGCACAGCATGTTTTCATCTAAGGTCTCTTTGTCTTGTGCAGTTTTGTCTGTCTGTCTGCTATGTTGGCCCCTTGGTTTTGGCAACAGTACAGTCCTATTGCTCTGCATGGGGTTGCAGAAGCTAAACTGATTTCAGTTCCATAAGAGGGAATAGATTGAATCCATTCCTAGAACTGAAGGTGACCACATGTGCAGGCATTTTTTCTTAATCTTTTATTTTAACTAAAAGGACTTAGTTTTTAAATATTTTGAGTAAAAGTCTTTTTCAAGGCTCTAAGTGCAGAATGATACTGAAGATTCCATGGATGCATGAGGGGCAGGCCAATGATTCCCAGCTTGTTTATGAGGCCATGGTAAGTAAGTGGTATGTGAACCCTATGAAGTGGTAGAACTTGCAAGCTAGAATTTGTGGGTTATCCACCAAAAAAAAACCAAACAAAAACAATATTGACAGTGGTTCACCCTTCTCAATTTTGGTATGTGTGAGCTTTTTATAGTGCAGTAATCTAAGCTTATGCTTAAGTCAAGACTAAAAACCAACCAAACACTGTTTTCATTATTCAGTGGAAGAAGGTTGGTAAGTACGTTGTAGTAAGACAGATAAAATTAATTTGAAAATTACTTCCCTTATTCTTCTGTTATGAAGATATATTTTTTTTGGTTGTTAAGTGTTCAGATACTAAGTGCTGGTGTTTGGTTCTAGACCCTTGCATAGTCCCTGTTGTTACCCTGCTCTGTTCAATATAGCTGTATTCCTTGATCCTGAATGTGGAGTGAAACTGCCTTTAATCACTGCTGGCCTGCCAAATAGAACAATGTGACTGTAGGGTCCTTCAGACTGGTGACAGATAGTTTTGTGAATACTGACTTACACAAAACTAAAATTAAGAGTGTTTATGGACCTGTGATGTGGCATTTTAGTGTTTTCAATATAGAACGTTTCATAATATAAATAAAAATTCTTAGCTCTCTACAATGTTTTGCTTTATCTTAGCACTCTGAATATAAAAGCTTCTTTATTTGTATTGGAATACAGATTTGCATTGTTGCAGTTTCTGAATAGTAGTGAAGTAAGCGACGTAATTCTATGACACATACATACAAATACATAATTAAATGCAATCCTTGACATGAGACCTTACATTTTTTCCTCTCATTTTCGGCATTTTTTTTCCTTCTGTATCCTTAGACTTTGAGCCCCTGCAAGTTTATACCATGGGTTGAAAAGCCTTGTGACTTGAGTGTACATCCTAAAGATACCAAATTTTCCTTTTACATTTTTGGTGGTTTGCCCTCATTCAGCCAGCAGTGAAAATATGTTGACATCAACAACAGCAAAAAAACATGCTAATAAGCCTCAGTGAAAGCCTTTTTGGCCTTGTGGTTATGAATGTTGGGTATTGGTTTTGGCAAAGGTTTAGTCTCACTTTAAAAGTGAAATTGGTAAAATCACAGAGCTGAACTACTTTCATATTCCTCCTAAATGTCTTAAAAACTACTCAGATTCACCAAATGATTTACATCAACTGCAAAGCACTGAAGTATTTTTATTAAACAAAACAACACAACCATCTTTTACAATCTTAGCTGTTTTGCGTTTTCATTTGTCAAAGCTGAGTCTTGCAAGTGCTGAATACATAACCCTAGAAGCAATTTAAGTTCATGCTTGCTGTATTTCTGTACAAGAGAAATGAATGAAATTGAGGGACGTGTAAAGGCTGTAAGTACTAAAATAACGTTTACTTTGTAACATGCAGGTAAAACCTTATAATATCTATGTAACAGTGGCCTATCCTCCAGATACTGACACACCTGGCTTTGCAGAAGAAAGTAAAACAAAGGTAAATTGTCCTTCAGTAATACTACTACGTTTTTTAAAGCTTCACTTTGTAGTAAGTAATGCATTTCAAATTTCATTTACTTCCATAGTACTTTTGAAATCAGTGCATATTGACATTTTAAGAAGTACGTTTAAAGACCTAAATTTTATCAGCTTAACTACTCAGAGTTAAATAGCTTGTAGGATAATATTGCATATTGTTCTGTCTTTAAAGGCAAGAACTACCTACTTTTAATAGCTGAAGCACTGCAAAATCTTTATATACACAATGAAATTATTGTTGTGGAACGGCAAACTGTGAAACCACTATTTGTTTTGGTATCATAGCTAGCAAGCCAAAAATAATATCCCTATGTTGTGTCTTTGATAATATGCAGTTGTTCTGGTAGATGTGACGGATCAAAATAAACCTCAGTTCTTTCAGTAAAGTCTACAAACTGTACGTGCTTTATGAATATATGTAATGACACAATTCAGTAGTGACTGTTGACTAGCATTAAAGTAGGAAGTAAACTTTTTGTATTTGTAGTGAAGATGACATTATCACTTTCCAGAAGAGTGTGTCAGCAGTAAGGCCTTTTCTATTGGGCTTACCTTGTAAGTTTTGACTTCAGCAAATTTAGTTGCTTTTCATCATGTGACATGTCCTTGCACATGACCCACATTTGCAAAAACTACATTCAGGCCTGCTGTTGGGACTGAAGTATCAGGTAACCAAAGAAAAATGTGTCTTATTTTTTATTTGCATACTGTGACCCAGAAACCTGAGATTAGCCTTTTCAAGATGGCTCTTCATGTATAATAGGAAATTGGGGTTTAATCCCATTTTGTCTTTTGCCCTTTGTGTAAAAGTCAGTAGGGATGGTATAACACTCTTCTTTCTTCATCATTCTTGATACAGGTATTGTGTATAATGGAACAAAAAGCGCCAGAATTAGACATCTGCAAATACTTGTATAGCTTGCATATTCTCTGGGGTTTTGTTTTCCTTTGTAATAGCCTATTTCAGGAAAATATAATCACCAGCAAAATGCACTGTTCATTCAAGATTTTAGTTTACAAGAGATTCAGTAAGATTTATCTCATTAATCAAAGAGATATCTTTCGATCAAAGACTGTCCTATGTTTTAGCATACATGAAGTCTTCAGGTGACTTGCTCCTGTTATAATGGCACATCTTAAATCTATGCAGTACTGAACTGCTCTGACAGTTCAGATGCTTGTTTATTATTGTTGCATTTAGTTAACACTACTTAGTTTGTAACATTTCTGCAGTTAGCATCTCTTTAGGACTATTTTTCTCTGTACTCGCTGAATATACTAAAAGGAACTGGGAAGATGTTAAGAACTGGGGTACAGTTTTCCTGTGTTTGATACCGGCCAATAAGCTCAAAGGTACATAGGGGTTATGAAATGAAGATCTGATGGTGTAAGCCATATCACTCTAGGAAAATGTGTGAAAAGTGTTTGTGATTTCTGGTGGCAAAACCACTGATTCTCCTCTCTACCCTCTCTTAAAATACACACACTGGAAAAAAAAAGGCTTTGAGCGAGCCTGGTGTGTGAAATCAGAATTTATAATTGTACAGGTATTTGGAAACAGGCCTGTTTCTGTGAAATTTAATTTCTGCAGTAATTTGGATTGATAATGAGAGAGGAACCAGTAGTTGCTCAGCTGTTCCCTAGAAGTGTTTTTTTTTAAGTATTAATCTCAGGATTAAACTAGTCACAGCATTTGGCTAGGCTTGAATGCTTTAATTGAATTTTGTTACTAGATGAAACATAATTAGCCATTACAAGCCAACTTGTGTTGACCAAGTACTCCTTTCCTCCTAACTTGGTGTTGGGCTTTTCTTCATCAACAGAACCATAACTGTGCAGTTAGCTCCACTGTTGTTTGGTTTGTTAAAAGGACATGAATGACAAACATGCTTCTGAATGCTTGAAATCATGCTTTTGCTGTTCATTTTTGTAACAGACCAGACTGTCTTGTTTGGTTGAGGGGTTTTGTTGTTGTTTATTTTGGTGGGTTTTTTATGGTTTTTATCTTTGTTTGTTTTTGTGGGGAAAAAATACAGTGCTTGCTAAAATTAGTTGCCCTAATTGCTTTTCTCTAATGAGGCAAAGTAGCATAAATGCTCTAAAAACATGGAGAAATAAAATGTGATGATGGATTTTGGTGGTTACCAGTGTGTGGAGTTTGAGAAATTTAAAAAAAAATAAATGAAATAAATTGTTTTCTAGGATCTCAAAATATTTCAGGCCTATCATCATTTCTGGCAAGAACCATAAATTAACTAATACGAAGTGCTGAGGAGACACAGTTTAAGCATTTTGATTTCTTCTACTGAAAATAAAATATTTGGGGGGAAGCACTTTTTTGTATTTTATTAGTAATAAGCTATTAACAAAAAGTGCTACTACACAAGAAAAAGTTTGCATTTCCCTCCATAAAAGTAGACTAAACCTGTGAAGGTAATAATTTAGTGAATGTTTTAGCTGACAGTATGATACCGGTTGCTAACAGTGATGTCCTCCATGACAAAAGACCCAAAACCAAAATTTGACCTTCATATTTTTCTATCCTGTATGTTGTTAGTCAAACTTAAACTGGTGTTTTTCTCCTAAAGCCCTTAGAGACGAAGCTGATTTCTGAAACCTCATCGGTTTGTCAAGCAGAGCAAGTCGCCAGAGTTATAGTCAAAGATGCCATAGTAAGTAAATTATCTTTTTAAAGTCTCTCATTGGAAAGACAAGAGCTGCATGTAATACTTGTTCAAGGCTGTGAGACAATTGCTAAGCTAAATGCAGAATCACTTTACACGAAACTATACTCTTCAGTTAGTTTGAATAGAAAGTATACTTCCTTAATTCTTTTGCTACTGTGCCCACAAATGACTTTATACAGTCTCTTGGAACTAAAAAGTATCTGAAGTTGTACATCAGACAGAACAAAATGATGCATCAGTATGATGCAATGTCTCAAAGGCAGATTATGACTGACTTTTAAAGCACTAAACTTTATTAGTTTTTATGAGTGAAGTACCATTTGTCTAACCTCAAAAGCTTGTTGGACTATCTTATTTTTCTTGAAGATGAGTTCATATAAAAATGATTTTACAGCTATGTAGGCAGTCTAACCTTTTTGGCTTTTAGTGTCTTAAGTATATGATTTATGGTTGATTAAAATACATAAAATGCTGCTCTTAGTGGTTAAAAGTATATTGTCTTTCTGAGGATTTCTTTTTTTAATGTTTTGTTCTATGGAATGCCTGTATGCTTAATAAACACCATGGAATGGAAACAAACGTGAAATTTCATGTTCCTAAAGCACCAAGATTTAAGCCTAAAATCTGTGATTACTTTGCAGTTCAAAATACTCTTGATCTTCAGCATGATTTAAATTTACAGCAGGTGTTCAGTTGTGAAGATTTTACAGTATTTTCACAAATACAGCACAAGAACAAAATTTTGTCTGGTTTTGGGGGATGAGTTTTAAAAGCAAGCACTACTTCTCATAGCATTCTGCTTTGGTGCTTAAGGAAAACTAATCTCCTCTCTAATCTTAAGCATGTGGTATTTCTACACCATGCTTTCCAGCACTTGGGGTGAAATATTAGCTCAGGCATGGTCTTTATGCACTCAGGCTATCAGTGGAGAAGTCTGTACTGTAGAAGCTGATGGTCCTCTCAGTTGTGTGTTGGGAAATAACCAAATCTCTAGCATAGATTCACCCCTAACCCTGATTCAGGAGCACTACTACCTACTTTCACTTCCGCATTCCATAGATTTAGTCCTGCAGTGTTTTGGAAAGTCTGTTTTCCAGCATAAAGTCTGCTTGGGGAATAAAAAGGGGAGAAGCCTGGCAGTCAGAGCTGCAATTTTCCTTCCAAAACCCAACCAACCAAACCACTTGGTGTCTATCTCCCATCTTCTGCCAGCTGAATTGCTTAGCAGGCAGTGTATCCTATGGTTTTGAGGAGGGCAAGGTAAAAATCCATGACATAGATGGAGGACCTGTTACCTAGCATCTGAAATGAGCCCTCTGCCAAATTCCATGTGACAGTAAACTGATTTTAACAAAAGGCAGGCATTGATTTATTCTACAGTTACTGTAGTGATTGGTGATCTGGTGACTTGACAGAGTTAGGGTGTAATTCTGCCTCTGTAATACATTTACCACCAGGAAGTCTGCTGTGCATTTTCTTAATCAGTAGGCATGCTTCAAGAAGAAATTTAGTGACTTTCTATCTTGTAAAGAAACCTGCAGTAATGTAGCACACCTCTCTCTAAAGAGATGTTAGCTTCCTTGGCCATTTTCAAGTGAATGTCTTTTGGAATGTTGCTGTATAGCACAAAATATTTTTTAATATTAATTGTGTTGATAGTTTTTTACATTAAAATAGTTGTTATTAGTGACATCAGTCAGCTGTGTTCATCAAGAATAGCTGTGGAAATACGGCAAATCACAGTTTGCTACAACTGGGTAAATTATTTTTTTCCTAATTGCCGTTTTCCTTCCGTCCAGCAAGGGAACTTTAACAGCTCAGTTGGATCGGATGGTTACATGCTATCTATATTGACAAGTGGAATGTCACCAGTCACTTCTATTACTGAAGGTCTTCAGCAGGTAAGATTTGGGAAGTCCCGTAGTCATAATCGCTTACAGTTTAAAATACTTTAATTTGCGAACATTGATTATTTTTTTTAATCAAATGGCTGCTAATACCATGGAGACTTGGATTTAGGAAACCGAAGTAGTATTTTCAGGTGGAAACAGGAAGTTGTTGGGAAAGCTAAGATTGCTACCTGCTACTCAGTCCTGAAGTGTTACATAGTTATGATGGTTTTCATGAGTTTGTTTTCTTGAGATTACATGATGTTCTTGCCTGGAACTGTTTTATTTCATGAGTAAATAATATGCTGTAATCTGGGATTTTAAATGAATTGAAAGATGTTTCTCTCTGTTTCTAGGTTGTTTGCATGGGCATTTTTCGCATCATTGGCTTATTTTACCTAGGAAGTTTTGACAGCATAGTGCGTCGCTGCATGATGCAAAGGGAAAAATCTGAAAATGCAGATAAAACTGAGTAATCTTTACTTTGAATTGAAAGAAGAATGTCAAACAGTCCTGGACAGCTTGCTGCTTAAGTGGGACTCAGTTTTTCTCCTGAAGGATTTAGACTGGAAGTAACTGCATATGTGACAGACGAGTCCCCTCAAAAGCTATGAAAGAAAACAGAAGTATGACTCCAGAAAATGCCAAACTATGCAAAAGTGTGAATGAGGATTAGATAATTTTTTTGGGGTGATCTGAGGTAGAATCTGGGAAACTTGTGATTCTGCAGGGTAGAATTTCAGAACGTACTGTGTGCAGTAATTCTGGACAGATGCTTAAGTTTTCTCACTTTGGTGCTTATGGACAAAATAAGTACCATGACAGACTGGGCTGAAGTTAGATTGAAGTCCCCTGAGCAAGTTGGTACCTTTTGCTAACGTTCTGGGGCTGTTTTTAATTTAGAATGTTAACTTTTCCTTTGGCCAGTCTACAGGTCCTTCTGTCAATGACAGCTTTCCTTATTCTATCCAACATGCGACTGCAGAAACCTTAAAATGGCAGAAACATTTGTATGATCCAAGCTTTCTCAGTCTGGGAGTAATTAAAAAGTATAGTTTAATATATGCATACTTTCTAAAGGGAGATGAAGAACCCGTTCCCATAGAGAAATGCTAGGAGATGTGGTCAGGTCTGTAACTATTCTGGCCTTTGATGTATGTTGTGAACAAAAAACAAATCAAACCAGTATCAAGTGTGTTGATTATGACTTTCAGCATTTTAAGCCATTGAAATAATGTACAATTTTTACAGATATTTATCTGTACTTTCCTATCTGCCAGTTTTTGCTCTGGAAAGGAAAGTAGTGTAGTGCTACTGTTATGCACATTATTTTTCAAAGCTGCAAATGATGAGCCAAACTAGTAGTTGATGATAGATTCAATTGTAATTAAAATGCCAGGCTCTTCCAGTAGCAGGAATGTAGCTTTGGGGCGGAGGGAGAGGGCTGTGTATCAAAACGGCATTCTGCGTTAATTTTGTCATTGCACGGAAAAATTTTTGCGTGGCAAGAAATCATTTAAAATACTCTCCTTCTATGCCTCAGTTCTAGTTTTGTTTCATTTACAGTATGTGAAACAAGGCTGCTCAGTAACTGTTTCAGAATACACAGAACCCCATGGTTGTTTCTAATTAATCTTAACACTGAAAAAACTTGATGCATAACAATGATGTTTTAAGGGTGCACTATATATACTGTTTATTTGATGGACCACTGTAGCAAGTGCCTTGTGAGCTGCTTTTCTTTCAAAAGCTACATGTTTTGTATTTGTTAGCACTGCTGTGCTTTCAATGTCATAGTTTGCATTTTCAGTCAGTACTCTGAATCTAAACTTACTCATAAAACTGGGCACTTTCACTTACTTGAAAGTAGTATTTAACAACCAAATGGGAAAAATTGTTTGCTTTTGGTAAGATATATTCTCTACATCTTCTTCAGAAGAGTTACTCAAGCTGAGATGAAAAGTAATAGTTGGTTAACTGGAAAACCTTTAATACGTAATTTATTGAGGTTGTTTATTTTCTTTGAATTTGGTTGATCACTTTTCAGTTTTTATTTGCATAGACCAAACTTGCTTTAATACCTGGTTTACAAATGTATTTTTGGGGGAGGGTCACATCAGCACTCTCATTTTAAGTGGTTAGACTTTAGTTAAGGCATTGTTGAATTCATCACAAAGATGATGTTTTAGGTCCTGCCTCTTGATTTTTTTCAGATACATGAAGCTGTGCATGCCTGTGTTATACTAGTTCTGAGAATAGGGCATATTCCTGCATTTTTAAACAGCTGGGCTTCAATACAAAGAAATCTAGTGTGCATATGTTTCCTGTGCTGCTTAATGTGAATGACATAATGGAGTGTTTATCTCACATCCATTGTCAACATTGCTGTGTTTCTTAAAGCAACAGACCAATGCTATCTGAACCCTATTAATTGTGTTAATTCTTATTTTGATGAAAATCAAATATTCTTTGACCACCTGCATGAGATATCAAGATGGGTAGATCAGTTGTGCTGTAATTTGAAAGAAATAGTTACGTAAATTACTTGACAGCAACACAAGCTTGAAGGTCAGGACTTACAACCAGTAAGACTTTGGATACTTGAATTTTTGGATCTTCAGCTTGGAGTGTTAAAGAATTTGCATTTAAGAAACACAATCCAGAAGGTCAGAGCACACACAAGACACTATGGCAGCTGGGCCTCTTTAAAATATTTCGGGTTGGACATCACTAGTCACTATTTTTTGACCAGAGAGTCCTCCAAGTCATGACTGATAAAGTTTCAGCTCAAGTCTCTGTGAAGAAGGAATAAGAATTCTATGTGAAAATTATGGCACTGATCTATAGACGCTTCACCTCACGTCTGATCTTGCATAGTGTAAGTGGTTGTATTGACAGTAAAACTGTAGGTTGAACCCCTCAGCGACTGCGCAAATTGGAACAAGGCAAGTTTTTGAAGGAACAAGTGAAGAATAATCTTTTAAAATGTTCCAGTTTCTGTTGTTGCAAGTTAATGCTGTTAAATTTAACTGATAAACTTTTCAACTGTTTTATTGTCAAAACATAGTGAATTGTCAATAACAGCCTTTGGTGTAAATTTTGTTTTCTTATGCACATTCTTTATCAATATACTCATTTTAAGGTCCAATATTAAGTGAAGGAGATGCCTTGTAACCTTGTGGAAAAAATGTTTAGCAGCTGAAAAACTATTTTGCCAGTTTAAGTGTTGTGAAACCTCTGCGTTGAAATGTCTTACCAATGTATTAGGTCCATGAAGAACTTCAAGTAGGCTTTATTACTTTTTGTCAAATTGTCAATAATTTAATCGCTTGTGCCATATCAGTCACTGTCTTGTCTCTTTGTTTTCTTGGTCAATCTCTCAGACTCAATTTAGGCTTTTTGACAGTCTTTTCCATTCCCTGTAGTTTCTAATGACTGTCTGCTTTAAAATACAGATTCTTTGTAACTTTACATAAAGTTTATTTCACCAAGGTGTTCTTGTGCAATTTGAATAGCTCTAATATTTTACTAAGAAATAAAGATATAGGTAAATAAACTTTATTTGCTGTGAAGAACTCTAGGCACTTTTAAATGGTAAAAATATATATAGCATTATTTGTAAAAAGAAACTTTGTGCTTATTGCTTCATCATTTTTGTGCCAGAACTGTAAACTAGTTTTCATATTTTATATTTCTTGAAATAAATGGAGAATCAACAAAGCCTGTAACTTCTAAGTTCTTTGAGGGGATGAAGAGCGATGGAGAAATTCATTTGTAGGGTTTGGTGCTGTTTTTTTGTTGGTTTTGTTTTGGGTTCAGTTTTTGGGTTTGGTTTTTTTGGGTTTTTTTGTTTGGTTGGTTTTTTTTTTTTTTTTTTTTTTTTTTTTTTTTTTGGGTTTTTTGTTT